>JAWCTZ010000106.1:67035-85205 GCA_036850595.1 Rhyacichthys aspro | reverse complement strand
GTGCCTAAACAAGATGCTGTTGGTGAACAACACCCAAACAACTTCATGTGTTTAATGTAGATAGTGACTGGTTAAATATTTAGCAGTTATTTGAAGGCTACATGGTAAACATCACTGAATCATTATATTATTGCTGTACAAACAGAGAAAGGTGTACTGCAATAGTTGGTTAATGCACCCGCTGGCTTGTCCAACAAACATGAGAAATAACTTTTACAGGTTAACTTTGGCTCATGGGAATCAGAGATGCGTGCTGATGGTGAGTGGATAGCAGAGTGGGAGCTAATTAAGAGGTTCAGTATTTAGTGGCTAATAAAGACTCATATTTAATCTAGAAGGGCATAGAAATGCGCACCTGGACATTAATTGTAACCTGTGGGTAAGTGTGGTAAGTTATCTTCTATCTTTCCATGCTGATGTGTTCACTGTCGCTGCTTACACATTTCACATCATGTACACAACATCAATTGTGGTTTCAAAACATCTTGACTGGTTTTGAGTTTTGGCAGCCATTATCAATATGTGCACACAGCACATTTAATGCATTCACTTGGGGAAGTGTCAATGGTTCAGAAGTGGTTAGAAATAAATCTACAGGAACTAGTAAGTAAAAGTAAATCAACTATTGTCAAACAATCCTACACATGTAAAAATAAGAGTTTCCTGGTTACTTAAACAATATTAAGCTGAATGTATCTCTGTTTCCAGGGGGCAGGAGCCATAGAACTTGGAAGGGTGAGGGTCCTGCTCCCTGACAGTCTGCAGGGGTGTGGAGGCTTACAGCTGAGTCCCATACGACCAGCCTTACGGTACATGCCTTTTAGATTTTATTCTAAGATAAAGGATTTAAAGATAGCGGCCTCACACACCCCATTAATGTGTAAACTTACTGCTGCAGACAAAGTAACCTATGATACAGAATTACAAGTACAATACTAGACCTTCCACTTATTACTCAAGGAAGAACATGTAGAGTAATTGGAACTAATGCTGCTCTTAGGTTTCTGTGGAAACTGCATTAGAGGTGTGGAGTAAGTGTTATGTATTTTACCGGTAGAACATGTGTCGTAAAAATCTGGGGCAATAGTGTTCATGGCAAATAAAATAAATTAAGCAAAACTTTTGGGTCTAAAAATAATGCAAATAATAAAAGTAGCCTACGAAATAACACAAAGGAGAAAACAACAGAGTAAAGCAACATCTAAGTTCTGACAGTTATGTTTCTTAAAATCAAAGAAATTATTTCTGTTATATTTTATGTAGAGATGAAAACAAATAAAGAAAATGCTTTTATTTCAGATAAAAGGAGAAAAGTGAATGCATTGTGATTACTGTGTGAAGCTTATGTTTGCATTAGTCCTCCTGTAAAAGGAGTATTTGTTGCTTTGTAATGGCTGCAGAAGCTAAGGTTAAAAATTAAGTGTTTAAAATCAATTTCAACTTATTCATATTGAGCTTTGAAGAAGATTGTTTCACCTGAAGAGCCTGAACAAAATGGAGTCACTTGGAGATGAGTTAGGGACCTCGTCGTATCGGGCCTATGTTACGACGAGGTTAAGGCATGGGTGTGTACCCATGGCCTTTAGAGCCTGGAAACGTTTTGCCACATGGACTCTTTGCCCCTGGATCCTTGTCCCCTTTTCACAAAGAACACTGGCTTACCCCTCCTTGGATGACCAAATGGATGCTTGCCTTTGCCCCATATTGACCCTCATTACTCTGTCCCATTGCGCGGATGCAGTCTCACTGCTCAGTGTGAAGAAATGGACTGTTCTTTTAATTAATAATTCAATTGCATCAAGATTTTGTGAGTATTTTAAAGGTCCTATATTATACTATTTTGAACATTATACAGTGCATTTTGGATACATTTAGGTTACCATATCACGTTTTGCAACATGAAACACACAATATTTATCTTATACAAGCGGTTTGGATGAGCTCTCATCATGAGTCCAAAGTGAACAGTCTGATTTGGCGCTGTCACTTTAAGGCTCAGCTCTCCCGTGTTGGCTCCGCCCACTCATGACATCACGCTATAGCTACGCGCTGCCGCTGGAAACAGACTGAAGTAAACACAGTACATCATAGTAATAACTTTTTCAGCAATGGCTTTGAGAGTAAATGAGCCGTATATCTTTGACCCAGAGTCTGACTCTGAGTTTAAGAACATGAGCAAACACAAAGACCTCGAAGGCTTCTACAAGACGTTTCTGCTTGGTAAATGAGAAACTATTTATTGTGTATGTTTCTATGGTGTAGCCCGTAACATAGCGCGTGTTAACTGCTTCTGTTTATCGGTGCACATGTGGAAATGACCGTACAATGCCTACTGAAGTTGAGAATGTATGCTGCCTGGAGACTCCTAAGGAGCTGGTGTGCAGTGTATTGAAAGAACTATAATAAAGTAGCCTAGCAATATGTAGAGCTATGCAGTAATACTTGTTAGTAATACATGTTGCTGACTGTAAGTAAGCTAACACAGTAGCAGCGATGCTTCTCTGTGTCTGAGCTGCAGAGCACGACACTTGTTGACAGTTCAGGAGAGAGGGGCAGGAGAGAGGGGCAGGAGGAGTGTGGAGGAGCACTTCCTGGAGAGGAGTGGTTTATTTCACATATTGACGTCATTGCGTGAAACAGCTCGTTGAAAGGACTTTAGCTCAAACTAAATAAATTACTTAAACATGCGCGAATGAAACAAAACACAACTTTGGGTATGTGTTTGAGGTAGAAACAACGTTAGAACATGGTTAAAAGCTCAGAAAAGTCGATTTCGCATAATATGGGACCTTTAAGAAGCTTCTCGTGGCAAGGCGCTGGGGGTGGATGAGATTCGCCCTGAGTACCTCAAGTCTCTGGATGTTGTAAGGCTGTCTTGGCTGACACGCCTCTGCAACATCGCGTGGAGGTTGGGAACAGTGCCTATGGACTGGCAGACCAGGGTGGTGGTCCCTCTTTTTAAGAAGGGGGACCGGAGGGTGTGTTCCAACTACAGGGGGATCACACTCCTCAGCCTCCCCAGGAAAGTCTATGCCAGAGTACTGGAGAGGAGAATCCAGCCGATAGTCGAACCTCGGATTCAGGAGGAACAATGCGGTTTTCATCCTGGTCGTGGAACACTGGACCAGCTCTATACCCTCTCCAGGTTCATGGGAGTTTGCCCAACCAGTCCACATCTGTTTTGTGGATCTGGAGAAGGCCGTGTCCCTCGCGGCATCCTGTGGGGGGTGCTCCGGGAGTATGGGGTCCGGGGCCCTCTGCTGAGGCCCTATGTCACCGGTCCTGTGCATAATTTTTATGGACAGGATTTCTAGGCGCAGCGTGCACTGGGACGGTTTGCAGCCAAGTGTGAAGCGGCTGGGATGAGAATCAGCACCTCCAAGTCCAAGGCCATGGTTATTCCCCCAGAGGAGCTGGAGAAAGTGTCCGGGGAGAGGGAAGTCTGGGAGTCTCTGCTCAGAATGCTGCCCCCGCGACCCGGCCCCGGATAAGCGGAAGAAGATGGATGGATTTTATATTGATTTTGTTGGGAAAAAAATGTAAAGATGCACTGTGCTTGCAAGACCTATTCGATGTCAGGTTGTTCCTTTGTTGTCAGTAATACTGGTTATGTCAGCGTTTTGGGTTTAGTATGTATTTAGTATCGGCAAATAAAGTAGCCCAGAATTGCCTAGTATTGCATAGCAATTTGGCTCACTGCTATATTTGATACAGTTGCAGTTTTTTCCATTAATGGTCACTCTTATGGTTGTTAAGCATGTTTGAGCATAAGCACTAGCTGTGGATGTTAGTAGCTCACTGACTACTATATTAGTCTCACACATACAGATAGCACTGAAAACTATTAAGTCTCCATCTCCTTTTAGTGGCCTTTAGCCAGCAGTCCCTACCCATGGCTCTCCAATCCTGGGTAGCCAGTCTGGAGCAATCCTCTACCTCTCAAGCTCGTGTAACCTTTATGTACGACTAGGGGCCTCAGGTGGGTAGAGCTATGGACCAGGGTCTAGGTTTGCGGGAGCTATTGTAAAGTAAGTGTAAAATGTAAATGCAAGTGTGATGTGTGAGGAAATAGCTGGAGCCAGCAAGAACAAGATTATTATTTGGGGAATAGAAAAAATAAAAGGGAAAAGTTTACAACTTAACAAGCCGGCACTCTAAAATTCACATTTTGCCGGCACTCTAAAATTCACATTTAGGTTGATTTACATTCATTTCAATACTCATTGTCCTTTGTGTTTGGTCTGAGCTCAATAGTCAGTAGTCTTAGTCAAATAGTCTTATTCAGTTTCATTTCAGTTCAGTTAGTGTTCCAGTTCTTGTGGTAGTTGAGTGGTTACCCCAACGTTGGTTCAATACTGAAGAGAAGAATGCCATCTTTTGATGAAGGTTTCGGTTCTGGCTCGCCATCTCCATCAGGAGAGAATCCGCTCGATCCGTTCAGGTTTTCCGAACCAGGAATAGAAACCTAGCCTACATAACAATAATAAAATTATTGTATACAGCTAGTATCATTTTCCTCACTTCTAATCTGTTATCTTAGCTATAGCTTTGTTATACATCATTTTCACATAATACCATTATTACAGTTTGTACAGTATACAACAGCATTCATTACATGCATGTTTTTAACTCAAAATAATTGTCTTGTACATGAAATGGTTTTTAAACCATGTAAATAGACAATATGAATTACTGGTTTTATCTAATTGTTCATCCTTCACTTATTAACCATGAATTTATGACCACTGAAATAAAAAATCACCTATAGATACCTTCCATGTAATAAAATAAAATGGTTCGTGACTGTCATTAAGTCATTCTTTGAACCAATAAACAGGGTATAAATAGCTCTACATAGCACTCACAATGTGCCTGTATGGCAAATAGCATTAACAATAGCATTGCAAATAGCACTGTTTTCAGCACCAAGGAACACATTTAAAATAAACAATTTAAAACAAAGGTAACATAAGGTGCTGTACTATATTGTAATGACCTTAAATATCACTCGAAATTATTTTAGAACAGGTATAAATAATGTTTTCATTACGCTTTAATACCTAGCTATCACTCACGATTAGCATAACCGCTAGCATGTTGCTCTCACCCATGTTGCAATAAACATCAGCTATTAGCTTAACTAAAATGACTCACCAAGATGGTGTTTTAGCATAACACAGTAAGGAGATCGTCACACAGCCTCTCTGCTACGTATTCTGATTGGAAAACAATCTGTTAGCTTCACACTAATATGTTGCATTTCACACTAGCTTTTAGCGTCACAAGACTCACCGAGATAGCGTTTTTGCTTAACACAGTCAGGATATCGTCACACAGCCTCTCTGCTCCAAGCTCTGCTCAAAAAGACTGCTAAACTACAGCGAGGCCTTGTCTGCAACGTGGGTAAGCGGAACTTATTTACTTTTTAACAAATAAGAAGGTCATTACCATGTGTGACCGTAAAACAGGAAGTCACTTAAAAGAGAGATGATCAACACTTCCTGTTTTCAAAATAAATATTTTTAAAGTAAAATATGTATGCACATTAAAATAAATATGGAGAAAAATAGGGCGTTTTCTCTACTGGGTTACACTCGGCCTGTATATTTTGCCATAACATGGTTTCAGTGCATGCAATATTTGGATTGAGGGCTGCACCGTTGTGGGGTTGTCTAAAGAGTTACCCCATACATGTGGAATATGTAACAGAGTAAAGAGATAGCCTCACTCAGAGAACCAAGGTTACATCGTAACCCTATGTTATTTAGGGTATCTTGCATCATGTCCACTTGAGATATGCTCCAGTGGTGATACTGTAAAGACCAGTATGATTTTGTGTTAGCATGAGTTAAACTGTGATGTGTACAACAGTAGATGTAAATACTCACGTTTCCTACTCACTAAACTGCTGTGTGGTGGATTCATGATAAAGACCAACTTTAAGCATTCATTCTTTTGATTTTATGATGGACTTTCCTTATTCGACAAATATACAATGCAAACTGTTAACTGAGACTCAAGATAATACTTTCTGCATATATATATATATATATATATATATGTACAACGCATACTAGAAATGTAGTTCGCATATGTTCATATGTACAAACAAAACAAAATACAAAAAAACAACATACCTTTTGCTTAGGAAACTTACTTAACCTAATTGAAAAAAAATAAAAAATTACAAAAAAAGTTGAAACACAGTCTGTTACCAATACAAATCTGCCTGCTTTACTCTTCACTTATTTGAAGATTTTCATCATGACTCAGAAACAACAACAGAGTCAAGAGTGATCTATTATATATATACATTATATATATTAGACATATAGAAAATGGACAGCCCTTTATCTAAGTTCATTTAGATCTTGATGCAGGCTTTGACACATTTGACCACAACACTGTTACAGAGACTTGAGTCTGACATTAGGATTAGAGAATCTGCCAAAACCTTCGTCCCCTGAACCCACCATGACCCTCACTCCTCTGACTCAACTGTTACCCTCCTGCTAATATTAAATAGACTTATACTGATTTAAATTTATTTGTGTATAAGATGGACATCTATTGCAGCTCTGTCCATCCGGGGAGTGGATCCATCCTCCTGGTTCTCCCTGAGGTTTATGTTTTTCCCAGAGAGGTAACTGTGATACCGGGCTACATAGATTAAACTTGAACTTTTGGTTTCTTGCTTTACATTGTATATAATCATGTGCTAAATTGAGACAAACTGACCAGAACATTTCTACAGAGTAATATAGATGTTAAATTGAGAAATGGTCCAATAGTGCCAACTACAAAATCTCATTGGTAATTAAGTTTTGCTGGAAAATTATGATTAGTAATTACTCTATAAACTGTTTGGGTCAGTCATTTTTCCAGAAGAACTATAACCATTCAAAGGAGTATTTGCCTCATTTGACAGTCCACCTGCAGGAGCAAACAAACAACCACATTAAAATGAATTAGTGACATGTAAGTTTAATTCTTTCTAATTTGAGAACAGTAACTGAAATAAATTCTGAAATGTAAAAAATATATAGCTATGTTGCATGTTATTGGGGTTATTATGACTGTTGTCCACATGTCAGACAGTTTGTGTTTGCTGAGTGTTTTCTTCATGAAAGTACTTAGTCAAGAAAAACATTCTCAGAACGTTAACTATTTTAGCTGCTCAACTGGATATTGCAGGCAAATTGGAGTTTTAAATGGAAAACTGTTAAAACAATCAGTAAACTATTATTTCCCTTTTTAACTCAAAATAATATGAATTACTGGTTTAATATACTTTAATGGCCTTGACGTTGGCCTCAAAACGTACCCCTTTTACGCTGCCAGGGGAGGCGACGCAGGCCATAAAGCACTGTTAGGACAATGCCACCAACTAACACAGCCATGGAAAAAATCACACCAAGAGCTGCAAAAACAATCAATACAACTTGGGCTGCTGGAAGAGAAAAAAAAAAAAGGAAAAATTTTACTTTTTAAGGCAAATATCTCACCTAAGTCTAAACACTAAATATGTTATATATCTAGAATGTTATATGTAGGAAAGAGGACATTGTGTATATTTTTTGTATTTTTCTTAATTATATTTAAAGTAGAAATATGTTGTGGATGGGGAGTTATTTGTGTTTTTGGTCTAAATTGGTTGGGTGGATGGTGGGTGGGTGGGTTAAGGGGCTATGATATAAAATGGCGGCCCATGAGGAGGGGGAGAGAGCAAATGGTGGACAGTTGAGGGTGATGACTGGGGTACCTCTCCAGTGAAGGGAATATGTGTCGGTATGTTTGTGAAACCTGTAAATATTGTATATAGTTTTTGTTTTTTTTCTGGATTTTTGGGACACTGCACTGTCACTAATAAATACACGCTAAGCACTATCTGCGACTACACAATCTTGTTTGTACTTACAAAAGTACCCCGTCACAACATCTATCAGTTACTGAAACTGTTATAGTTTAAATGAGGGGTACTACAACTATATCTATGTAAATTAATGATAATTAAATAGAAGAGTCATCTCTGGCCACTTTATACTGTGTACACTGTCATTAATTCAACCAATTCATTCATTTTTGTCAATGAAGCAGTGACTTTCTCAGACTTACCAAGGTTATCTTTGCGCTGGACTGTAAGCAATAACAACAAGAAAACAAAAATTAGTAGATTATTTTTGCATTAAGAAGATAATTAGTGTTACAATCTAAAAACTAGGTCAAATCTACATTTATATTCTGATGAATAGTCAACTAAAATTAACATAAAACAATGCACAAGGCAATCAATATTTTTTTTTAAAAACTATTACCGACACATTCAAATTACACAATGCTCATCTACATGAAGCTTAACGTAAGTTTCTTGTTTAGTTGGAAAATTACAAACATAGGTTCCACTGTCGTCTATCTGTGTGTTCTGGATTCTGATGGAGGCATTTCCAAACTTCAGCTAATTTTTAAAATGTGACACTCATCCTTTGAACTGAGCGTCTTGTTCTACTCTGTCGTCTTTATAAAGAAACACCTCCTTTTCATATTTCTTCCAGTTAAACACTATTTTTTCAATGTTCTCCTTGGAGCTGAGGGAACAGGGTAAAACTACATCTGCCCCTTCTGTTACAATGACCACATCTAACAAAAATACGTTTAAAAGGTAAAGGTCATTAAGACTTTTAGAGCCAGTGGTGAATTAGAAAAATACACAGATAAATACCTTGAATATTCTCAAATACTGTGATGTTAACTTGATGTAGAATCTCCTTCTGTGTAGCTACACAGGTGTAGTGGTCAGTCTTGGTCACATTCAGTTCAGATGTAACATAGAAACGTCTTTGTATTTCTGTGACCTTTGGCTCTTTCACAGGAGAGACTTTGCCAGAGCTGTCTCTCCACTCCACTTCAGGTTTTGGTGAACCATGAACCTCACACTGAAGCAGGCTCCAGTCTCCAGTTCCTTTAAATTTATACACCCATGGCTTTGGTGCTGCACCTGTGAATGATTAAAAAAGAAGCAAATAAAACAATTTTAATTAATTACATATAAGATACTTTGCAAAACGATGTCTAATTTATTTTTCCAAAGGGGTATACAGTCTTGTTTTTGTTTTTTTTATTAATTGATGTTATAAAAGCAATAAAAAAAATAACATAGCTTTAAAAACACAGCTTATTGTTAAACCTAAATAATATTGAACACAGTTTTAGAATTTTAGATTGATACAACCATTTAACATTTATAAAAAAGTAAAAAGGATGTCAGACTCACTACTCACCAGAGACGTTCCTTATTTTTAACCTTTTCCCTTTAACAGAATGTATACGACCTGAGTTTTATGTGTAAAATATCTATCTGTTTTATTTTAGTTTTCAAATTAGTGCATATAATAATATACACCATTTTTATGTCTAACAAAACATCAGTCTACTTTTCCTAAATCATTTTGTTTTATTGATAATGTTATATGTTACATAATAAATCCTTTATGTATTTATTTATTGTATATTAGCGCTAGTCTTTTCACCTTTACCTCGTTTAGCTGCAGGTAGAAGCTGTTTCCATGGCGACAGTTACACACATTTAAATAAGTCTGGGCTCGTTTCAAAGAGAAAAAGTTACTGAGTAATTCCTCTGTTTTATATTTTATCACGAGCTAAAATAATAGTGAACACGAGAAGAAATCCACTGAAAAGTGTTTTTTAAAAGTTGTTAAAGTTAGTTTAAGACGCTCTCTTTGAGTCCAATGGCGTTTCGTATCAGTAGAATCTGGACACGCCCAGGAACAAATGCAACCAATCAGCGTCGTTCTACGACATCAACGTTCGATAGAACTGAACTTTAGAACTCTCTCAGCCAATCACAGACGAGTCTGTTCATGAAGCTCCACAGGTCTTTGATTGACAGTTGAATCCAGCCAATGGTGAGTTAAACAGAGAAAACTATCAGAGACTGTAGCCGGGAAAACCACCTTTCTGACCATATATGGAAGAGGACGGTTTAGACACGAGACGCTGAGAAATATGTTTAATAACTGAAAAAGGATGGTTTGATTATTGAAATGATTAGTTGTTTGTAAATAACAAATGTAAATAAAAATAATTTATATTCCGTCACTTCTTGTGGCCACTATCATCGGGATGTTTAGGGAAACTATTTAGTCTTGTTAGCGCTCCAAACTAATAAAATAATCATACACAATCGCTTATTATTTGAAACGTATTGAGATTTGTTTTCAGATAAGTAGAATTATGTACATAAAATTAGGTTGTTATATTTTAAATGTTTGTCTTTATATGACACCAAACTTTCAATAGATGATATTTATAATTACCGAATAAATTACTGCAAATTAACAACAAATAGCCCGTAATCTAAAGTAATCAAGGTCTGCTCAAACAAAAATGTAAAAAATTCGCAGGTGTGATATATATTATTTATTTATCTTTAAATTGCTGAAAAAGGAACCTGTGTTAAAGCCAGAGATACAACAAAGCTGTTCCAATAAACCTCAGAGAGTCTGGTTTGAAAAGATGCTAAAAAATTGTGTCCATTAAAACATGCCTTTGGATTGATAATGGTTTAAATTTAGTTCAGTTATGAACCTAAAAAAGTACAGTGTCATATCAGTCACTAAAAGATTAAAACACCACCTGAAATATAAACAGAACAGAACAAAGTGTTATTGTGTGATTAGAAGATTAAAGATAATGTATTATACATTTATACATGTTTTCAACAGTGGAAAGTGTAACAGTCTGAGCTCTGAGGAAAGCTACTGATACATTTGTTTCAGCAAATCACAGACATCATCATTTGTTAAAATAGGCTTTGATGACTAATTAATTTTAACCACATGTGACCTTCTCTGAAATACTGATTTGTTTGTATATATTAAAATATGTACATATTTTAGGAATACTTCTTTGAAAAACTTTTTTTAAACGCTTAAAACGTTGAGTCACCACTAGATGGCACCACAGGACAATTCAAGAACTACAGTAGATGAAGCACGTTCAAAGGCTGACTTTGTTTTGGACGAAACATGGAAGAAGTAATGACACCTCAAAGTCAATCAGAACTATAATAAGATCTACAACTGGTTCACATTCTCCTTGAAGTCCATAGCTTTTGATTTTACTGTTTTATTTATAGAAAAGTAGCACCGAGTTTTTAAATGCGAGCCTGCAATAATAAAGCAGATTAAATTTATAAACAAAGTGAAAACAACAAGAATAAATAAAAAACAGTTAAAACAAAACAGAGACAACAAATGAAGCAAAACTGAAGCAGTAGATCCACTGAAACTTAATTTATTTAAAGCCAAAGCAGTGATAAATACTCACCAACATTAAGCCTAATGTAGAATTCCTGTCTGGAGGGTTGGTCAAGTGGGCCTAAAACACAGATGTAAATGCCATTGTCTTCTGGTTTAGTTGAATGGATTTTTATAGAAGCATTTCCATCTCTGAGTTCATCTTTAAAAATAATAACTCGTCCTTTAAACTGTTGGTCTTGTTGTTTATTTTCATCAGAGTCTCTCTTATAAAGGTACACCTCCTTATTCTCATCTTGTCCGTTCTGTTTTTTCCAGTCAAACTCCTCAACAGCATCGTTAGAGCTACAAGGAAGGACTGCATCTGCTCCTTCTTCCACCGACACAACTCCTGGTCACACAACACACAACAGACAATTAAACACAAAATATATACAAGTCAGATTGTGTGTGATGTTTACTAATTTAGTTACATTATATCTATATCTCAACGTCAGTAATGGTGAGAGGTTTTGGGAGACTTTGAACTAAAATGTAGCACACAGACTGGTTTTTATACAGTGTCTCTACTGACGCACTGACACTCTCATTTCACTCTAATGCCACTATTAGGTCAGACTTTGATGTGTCTTCTAATTTACTCTGTTTACTTGAACACACACAGTAGTTCTAGTACAACTGTAGACAGTTTCAGACAAGCCTTTCTTGCTGTAATCATTAATAAGGATTGTAGAACTTCAAAAACAGGTCTAATGTCACAGTAAAAGGTACTAACAGAAGAAACAGGAAATGGGCGTGATCTGTAACTGATTCTGTTGTTAGAGTAGCTGGATTTGATGCTAATAAACATTATAAGTACCTGCAATTGTCAGTCTAAACTCTCACCACTAGATGTCACCAAAGACCACATAACACCTCCTCAGAGTCAAGGCCCTCTGTTTGAATCATTCTAAAGAAGCAAAATTAATGCTTATTTACTTTCTGTATGTGCATGGTCATATATTCTATACAATGTTAAGGCTTCACCCAGGTAGAGAAGACAACTGAGAACAGAATGTATAAATAATAAACAGGGAACAGACACAGCAGCATCCCAGTATCAGTTTAGACAGCTGAGATATAGGTAATCTGTTTCTCGGAAACATCAGGCCTGTGTCTCAGTAGCTCTGCCCCCCCAGCGTCACATGTTGCCCAGGCCTATGTCTAATTAATCTCATCCGATTCACTACCTGCAGGTGTCTTTAAGGGACTGTGGAGATTGCAGAGCTTCCTGTGCAGATAATTAGACTTGTGCAAACGCTAAACACCACAGATTAAAGCGGTACAAAGAGACTGAAGTAGTTTCTTACTGATGTCTTGAGCAGATGCTGGTCCAATCCACGGAGACAGGAGACAGAGGAGCGGGAGCAGCTTCATGTTTGACGGAGTCCGGTGTCTCTCTGGACCTCGTTGTGATCTCTCACTTCGCTGCGGGACTTCAATCTGTAACTCTTTCGTTTCTCTGCAGCGTCAGCGACTACAACTGTGCTTCCGGTCTGCGTCATCTCCACACGCACAGGCACGTACAGGAGAAGATTAGAGACACGGACAGGAGGAGGTTTCTGTGTCTGTCTAATCTACATTTACTGTTGGTGAGATAGCTCTGACTTGGTGGACTGTAGGCTGCTAGAACGAGTTTTGCCACTGCTACTATCCTGGAGTGTCGGCCAGAACACTACTTTAAAGCCAGGATGAATATTCAAGTACAATATATGTAGACTCAGCCCAGTCTAATCCCCCTTGGAGGCAATGAAGAGACGTTTCTGTAACTTCTTGCATTGAACAGTATCTTGAGATGACATACAGTAGTAGTTTGAGTGAGGTGTGTGTGTGTGTGTGTGTGTGTGTGTGGTCTCTGCAAATACAGAAAGGAAAATACTCAGTAACCAAAATGTACACATAACATAAAGTACAGGCTGAAACATTACTCAAACTTCATGCCCATGGCACCACTACACTTATTTAACTAATACATGTGGCACAAGTAACCCAAATACACAATATTCATATATGCCTGCACGATCACATAGACCGGAGCATTAACTTAGCTTAGCTGTACAGCCTGCAGGCTAAGATGCTTACAGGAAAGTTTAGCTGCTAACTTCGACACATTCGCTAATATAAACACTTGTTACAGCCATCAAAGTTACAGAACTCACTTCAGTCATGAATGCACACTGGCTTGAACACAACCACTGTCAGTCAACCGGTTACATTAGCAGGAATCATTATTGGTTATCATCGCGTTTTACAGTCGTCTCTATCTCAATCACGCACGGGAGTAGAACGCCCTCTGGTGGACACTTCCGGAACAAGCACTAACCAAGCTACTAACCGTATTCTTATAGAAACATCGCAAGCATCACTGGGGCCTTTTGTACATTTACTGTCACTGCACTTGCCAGTCTGCTCAAGGTCAGAAAAAAGTACAGTGAACGATAGTCTGGGCCTCACTTAAAAGCATTTAATGTGATTTTACTTCTAGACACATCAGAGACACATAAAAAAATGGTGTGTGAGGTTTTGTGAAAAGTGTAATGATCAGAATGTGTGTCTAGTGATAGCCACTCTGAGATTACCTGCTTCTCCTCAGGTGTCAAGTTTTGAAATTTGTGCATTTATTTTGTCAAGCAATTACAAAAAACTGTAAAAGACATCTGTAATAACTCAATAACCCCTCAGAGGCCCCAAAAAAATATGTTGCCAATGAAGTCTAGCCACTAGAAGAGAAGTTGTCTATAAGACTTGCAGAAACAAGTTTTGCGCTGACATGAAGCATCACTGAATTTCAACTGGATTTCTCATTGGGGATTATTTAAAGGTTCTATATTAGACTATTTTGAACATTATACAGTGCATTTTGGATACATTTAGGTTACCATATCACGTTTTGCAACATGAAACACACAATAAGTATCTTATACAAGCGGTTTGGATGAGCTCTCATCATGAGTCCAAAGTGAACGGTCTGATTTGGAGCTGTTACTTTAAGGCTCAGCTCTCCCGTGTTGGCTCCGCCCACTCATGACGTCACGCTACACCTGCGCTGGAAACAGACTGAAGTAAACACGGTACATCGTAGTAATAACTTTTTCAGCGATGGCTTTGAGAGTAACTGAGCCGTAAATCTTTGACCCAGAGTCTGACTCTGAGTTCGAAGAACATGAGCAAACACAAAGACCTCGAAGGCTTCTACAAGACGTTTCTACTTGGTAAATGAGAAACTATTTATTGTGTATGTTTCTATGGTGTAGCCCGTAGCATAGCGCGTGTTAACTGCTTCTGTTTATCGGTGCACATGTGGAAATGACCGTACAATGCCTACTGAAGTTGAGAATGTATGCTGCCTGGAGACTCCTAAGGAGCTGTTGTGCAGTGTATTGAAAGAACTATAATAAAGTAGCCTAGCGATATGTAGAGCTATGCAGTAATACTTGTTAGTAATACATGTTGCTGACTGTAAGTAAGCTAACACAGTAGCAGCGATGCTTCTCTGTGTCTGAGTTGACAGTTCAGGAGAGAGGGGCAGGAGGAGTGTGGAGGAGCACTTCCTGGAGAGGAGTGGTTTATTTCACATATTGACGTCATTGCGTGAAACAGCTCGTTTTAAGGACTGTAGCTCAAACTAAATAAATTACACAAACATGCACGAATGAAACAAAACACAACTTTGGCTATGTGTTTGAGGTAGAAACAACGTTATAACATGGTTATAAGCTCAGACAAGTCGATTTCGCATAATATGGGACCTTTAAGTTAAATTGAACTCAATCCAAACACTACAATCAAGTGTCATAATAAGATTAAACTCAATCTTGTTATTTTCGCAAAATAATAATTATCTGTAGTTTTCACATTAATTTTTGACTCAGTTTATTTTTTCATTGATCATTTTTAGCTTCTTCCTTCCGGACTAAGGTACAGACTTCCCTGTGCTCACAAAAACATCTATAAAAAGTCCACTTTTAATTAAAGAGCTCAACCAATCAAAACCATTTTAGAGACTTCTCTTCAGCACTTAGCACTTTACTAAACCAGCCTCCAGCTGTCCAAACTCTATTGTGTCCTGGTGTATCTATTACACACTTTTAATTATTTATATACTTATTGTGTATGTATGCCTTGTTATCTATTTAATGTCTTTATGGATTGTGTGTGAACGAAATGTTTGTTTACACATGGGAGACAATAAAGTTTATTCAATTCAATTAACTTTTTGATAATTATTTTTTAAACTAAAACGACACAAAAACTTTTTGTCAAACGTTTGGATTAATTCAGGGCAGCTACAGGTTGTTTATTATTTTTTTGTTTTTTTGCAACACTTGTTCTAAAATGTTCTAATGGTGTCACTATTAAGGTTTTATTGTTAGCATGAATTAAACTGTGATGTGTACAACAGTAGATGTAAATACTCACATTTCCTACTCACTAAACTGCTGTGTGGTGGATTCATGATAATGACCAACATTAAACATTCATTCTAATATGGTCCTCCTTTATTCAACAAATACACAATACAAACTGTCAATAAAATTACGTACAACTCATATTGGAAATGTAGTTATCATATATTCATTCACGATGCATTCATTTACCAATCAAAATCTCCTTGCTTTGCTTTTCACCCTGCAGGAATTGTGCCACACACAAGACCCCTAGTTTTGCTGCCACATCATTCAGACCTCACCATGACTCAGAAACAACAACAGAGTCAAGAGTGATCTATTATATATATACATTATATATATTAGACATATAGAAAATGGACAGCCCTTTATCTAAGTTCATTTAGATCTTGATGCAGGCTTTGACACATTTGACCACAACACTGTTACAGAGACTTGAGTCTGACATTAGGATTAGAGAATCTGCCAAAACCTTCGTCCCCTGAACCCACCATGACCCTCACTCCTCTGACTCAACTGTTACCCTCCTGCTAATATTAAATAGACTTATACTGATTTAAATTTATTTGTGTATAAGATGGACATCTATTGCAGCTCTGTCCATCCGGGGAGTGGATCCATCCTTCTGGTTCTCCCTGAGGTTTATGTTTCTTTCTTTTTTTTCTCCCTACAGCTGGATTTTTTTAGTTTTTCCTCGCCCTGATGGAAGTTCTAAGGATAGTCTGGTACTGTCTGTAAAGCCCTTTGAGGCAACTGAAATGGTCCATAGTGTCAACCACAAAAAGTCTCATTGGGTTTTAATATTTTATTTTGCATAGAAACTGGAAAATTAAGAAAAGTGATTTTTAATTACTCTAAATAATTTACGGGTCAGTCATTTGTCCATTAAAACCTTTACCATTCAAGGGAGTATTTGGCTCTTGGTCTGACGGTCTACCTGCAGGAGCAAACAAACAACCACATTAAAATGAAATTGTAAGTTCAATACTTTTTAAGAATTATAACTTATTATAAATAACATTACAAATTGAATTCTGAAATCTAAACAATATATAGCTGTGTTCCTCTTCAGACCTGGCAATAAAATCCAGAGTGATCATTTTTTTTCACCAACAGCATATTATTGGGGGTATTATGACTGATAGACCACACGTCACACGGTTTGTGTTTGTGAGTGTTTTCTTCATCAGTGCTTTGTCAAGAAAATTAGGCATTTTTGCTAAAGAGTTTAATTTTTTTGCTTGCTCAACTGGCTATTGTAGGCTAGTTTGTGTTTTAAAGTAAAGAGTTAAACTGCTAAAACAAAAAAGAAAAACTGTACATTTAACCATTATTTCCTATTATACAATTATGCTTTAACAGCCCTGAAATAACTGTTTGCTATGAGGACAATTGTACAAATCGTTTACTCTTTAACATGCCATCAAATATTTGACCAAATTATGCCATAATTTTCCATTAAAACTTACTTCTTTTACACTGCAGGGTGAGGTGACCCAGGGCACAAAGCACACAAAGAACTAACATAACCAAGGAAAGAAATACACTGATAGCAGTAGGAACAATCCATGCAGCTGGATGCACTGGAAAGAGAACAGAAAAAAGTTACTTTTTAAAGAGATTACATCTCCTAAGTTTAAACAATGAATATGTTATGTGTTAATATGTAGGCTGTGTAGGAAAGAGGCCGACTATAGCTAAAGTGCCTAAGAACTGTCCAGTGCATCCCACTCGATGCTTGAAGCAGAGTGGATTGCCGTAGTCCTGTTTGGATAAATTAAGGAATAAATTAAGTTCTAGCTTAATTTTAACATCAATATTTATATTTTGGAGTACATTTACTACTGTCTGACACTGAAACTGTTACATGTTTTATTCTGTCCCTTACATTTGCAGTAAATTCTGTGTATTTGTTATAATGCAAATTTATGTGTTTGCTCTACATTTTGTCATTTGTATTTGTTTGGGTTCTATTGTGGACTACGGTGCCATCTGGTGGCGGACAGTTGTAAGCAGCAACAGTAGAGTAGCGGTTATATGATGGAAGCACTCCAACAGTTAATTTGTCTTTATCACTGTCGTCCGTGAGCCTTGGCAATCCATGATCTGTGAGTTGAATTATGGTTTGTTTGGGGTTTTGTCTTCTGTTATCCGTGTATGGTTTCATTCCGCTTTCCATTTTTGATCACAGATGGATCTAATATTTTATAAGAGAGAGTAAGCTAATGTTGTTAGCTTTAGCCGTAATGTTTATGCTAGTCACGAAACTGTACTCGTTTGTTCATTACTACCTTGTTGCATTACGAGTGTATTTTTGCATTATTTTTATTGTGTACTCAAAGCACTTATGTATTTTGCATTTGCTTTGTTACAGTTTTACAGAAAAGAAAAGTAAAGCCAGAAGATACTACACTCTCTCGTCATGGCTGAATTCTTTATGTTTAGC
>JAWCTZ010000106.1:26794-66935 GCA_036850595.1 Rhyacichthys aspro | reverse complement strand
CACTTTGAGTTTGATAAATTAATAAAATGTGCGTCAGGAAACATCACTTTAATCTCTCTAATCACGCAACAGTTCTTCCAGTCGTAAGGAAACCTGCATAAAGACAGTCCCTGTGTAAGACCCCTCTGTCTCATCTGGAAAGACTGTTTAAAACCTGTCAAGTTATTTATTTAACACAGTGGCCGTGGGCTCGGACAGACCTCCACCTCAAAACCTAACCCTCGCTCGTCCATCTGCTTCTTCTTCTTCTGCGTTTATCAAATAGAAACAGATTGTAACACATTTTTATTCAGGTTTTATTCAGATTTTAGTTTCTTTAAGCGGGTTAATCTGGCGGTCTCTCTGTGTTTCAGTCGAGGAGCAGAGGTCGGGACAAGGCGACTTCACTCTGAGCGAGAGTTTCATCTGTTACGGCTGTGTGGTCCAGTTAGTGTGCACCGACCGGACTGGGGTCGCACTGCCTCCGATGGTAAAAGACACACAAACAGGCCTCAGTGTATACGACATGTCGACTGGTGATAAATGGATGGAACAACTCGAAAGCAGTAACAATATACAGTACTGTGTACAAGTGTTGGTCTGGTGTGAGGATGTGCAGTAAAATAAGAATACTGTCAATACACTGTTAAAATGTTTTTTTAATCAATTCACAAAATGGAAAAATGAGTAAAAAGATGAAAAACCTTTAATTTTTAGAGTCATCCCAGAACAAGGACCTGATGGAGTAACTCTGAACCCAACATCATGAAGTATGACCTGGTCCAGTCTGGGATTACATGGTCTGGTTTAGTCCAGTTTGGTCTGGTTTTGTCTGGGATTACATGGTCTGGTTTAGTCCAGTCTGGTCTGGTTTTGTCTGGGATTACATGGTCTGGTTTAGTCCAGTTTGGTCTGGTTTTGTCTGGGATTACATGGTCTGGTTTAGTCCAGTTTGGCCTGGTTTTGTCTGGGATTACATGGTCTGGTTTAGTCCAGTTTGGCCTGGTTTTGTCTGGGATTACATGGTCTGGTTTAGTCCAGTTTGGCCTGGTTTTGTCTGGGATTACATGGTCTGGTTTAGTCCAGTTTGGTCTGGTTTTGTCTGGGATTACATGGTCTGGTTTAGTCCAGTTTGGCCTGGTTTTGTCTGGGATTACATGGTCTGGTTTAGTCCAGTTTGGTCTGGTTTTGTCTGGGATTACATGGTCTGGTTTAGTCCAGTTTGGTCTGGTTTTGTCTGGGATTACATGGTCTGGTTTAGTCCAGTTTGGTCTGGTTTTGTCTGGGATTACATGGTCTGGTTTAGTCCAGTTTTGTCTGGTTTAGTCTGGGATTACATGGTCTGGTTTAGTCCAGTTTGGTCTGGTTTTGTCTGGGATTACATGGTCTGGTTTAGTCCAGTTTGGTCTGGTTTTGTCTGGGATTACATGGTCTGGTTTAGTCCAGTTTGGTCTGGTTTTGTCTGGGATTACATGGTCTGGTTTAGTCCAGTTTGTCTGGTTTTGTCTGGGATTACATGGTCTGGTTTAGTCCAGTTTGGTCTGGTTTTGTCTGGGATTACATGGTCTGGTTTAGTCCAGTTTGGTCTGGTTTTGTCTGGGATTACATGGTCTGGTTTAGTCCAGTCTGGTCTGGTTTAGTCTGGGATTACATGGTCTGGTTTAGTCCAGTTTGGTCTGGTCTCGTCCAGTCTGGTTTAGTCCAGTTTGGTCTGGTTTTGTCAGAGAGGAACTCCTCAAACTGTTGTTGTTTTGAGGCAAACTCAGACCAAATATTGATTTGATTTAGATTTATCTTCTGTTTTTTCACTTTGTATTTTGTAAAATAAATAGAAAATCACCAAACTTTATAGCTCACTTTACTTTTTTTCTCTACATCTGAATAAAACTGTTTACGTAACCATCAGTCCTTCAATCACAAAGAGAAACTAAGAAAAGAAAAGCAAAGTAAAATGTGTACTGTATTATTCATATTATTAACATGTTAAATAATCAGATCTGAAAATGTTTCTTACTCTTACTTTTGACTTCTAAGTATAGTACATTCTTTAATAATTCTGCCGTGTTTTTGTTGGGATAACTCTAAAGACTTTGGGCGTATTTGTTTGAGATTTGGTTTGAGAGAGCCGCTCGGAGCTGGGAGCACGCGATTAGATTTTAGGACAGATCCAGATATAATTCCAGGTCAATATTGTTCACTGAGCCGCCATGCGAAGGTTATTCTTTCTGATTCCTTTCCCATTACTAGACTTTACACTGAGATCAATATAAACAGTGTAATCCTCGAACAAGGCTCTACACACTTTCTTTATTTCTGTGTTGAATGATGTCCAATTTTCAGGCTCAAAGTGTATCTCTCATCACCTCCGCGGCCCCGTCCCGCAGATGTGTGCAGGGCTTACATAACCTAATACGAAGAATGTTATTTTGCTTTCAACGCGAGACCAATTTAAATTCTACCGGGACAAACCTCTTCGCAGAATCCCTTATAATTTGCTGAGCAGAGTCTTTGGGTGCCCCTCCTAAACTGCTGTCATAATAACCCCGATGGTGGGCGCTTAACGCACACTTCGCTTCTATATGTTTTTACAGTTGAGGATTTTTGTGTGTGGTTTGTTTGAAGACAGGGAAATCTTTCCTGCTGAGTGGTTTGTTCGTGACTAGCTGCTGGCTCGGCGGTTTGATTGTGGTCGGGGTCTGAGGAGGTAAAGGTAGATGTACAGGCAGCAAAGTTACCAGATCAGCACCCCAGGTGCCTACAGCTTTAGTTTTCTAGACTGTGTGGGGCAGAAAACGTGTGTTTGGGTCAGTTTCAAGGGCTTTTAATATAAAAGGCAGGGTTTTAATTATAATGTAGCATTTTCAAGGTTGTAAAAATCCTTGAATTTTGGATAAAGTTGTTTTGAATGTCTATGTGTTATGTTATATTCCAAAACCAAGACCTTTAATAAGTGGTGTCAGGACTTCCACTGGTCTTAAAGTACTACAAAATGAATATAAATCTCAAATAAAGTGATTAAAAACATACAAACATAAGTCATCTTTTTAAATATCAATGAGCAATGATTAAAAAAAAATAATTAATATAAAATATCCTTGAAAATGCTTGAATTTGAGCATTTTCAAAGTTGTAAAATCGTGAATTTTGGATAAAGTGCTTGAAATTCTGATTGTGTTGCTTTATTAATAATTCACAATCTCACTGAGTCATTTTATTCTTACAAAAAAAAAATAGTGACTAAACTTAAAGCGACACTTCAATAAATTAACATCTTTTTGATCACACACGTTTCAATTTCCCTGGTCTGTGCTCCAAAGTATTCAACAATTTAAGTCCTTTTTTATGCCAAAATGGATTTAAATGAGAAAAACTACATTCAGTTTATGTATGTCAGTGTTATTTACTGCAGTAAGGTGCTTGAAAACATGAAAACACACCTTGAAAGTGCTTGAGTGCTGAATTGAACTTATAAAAGGTGTAAGAACCCTGAAAAGGTCAATGATTGCATAACCTCTTGTTGTTTACATTTACATATCATTCATTATTTAAAAATGGATTCTGGCTGAAATATTGAGCACTTATCTCAGACTTTAATACGTACAGAGTGCTTGGATCCCACGACAAACCGGGACATGTTTTTATTCCTGGATTCGGCCTCGTTGTGTTTATAAGAGTCTTGTTTTTATGGTGCTTTGCCCTGAAGAGACCATCAGAGCCATTTTACACCGAGTTATTTTTAATTTTCTCTAATGAGTGCATGTTTTTATCCGTTTAATTCCACATTTCCCAAAGAAACATCCCCGCGATGAGCTGTATTTTTTTATTGAAACATCTTCTCCATTAGACAGACTGTTGTTATTTCAGAGCGACGATACGATCTTTCATTTCCTTCAATGTGCCGCGAGTAGAATAACGGACACAACTGCAACACGAGACTGAAATCCGCTTTTCTTTTCAGTCAAAACCACCAATAAACAACATATTTTTAAGCTCAAAGTACAAGACGTGATGTTATTCTGTGTTACCGACTGGTATTTGACTGTTTTTTTGCTCATGTCTCGAGGTGATCCGTAAAGTCAACAAGCAGCACGCCATCTTAGACGTGGACGAGCCGGTGTCTCAGCTCCACAAGTGTGCTTTCCAGTTCAGAGACAGTCCTCACTGTTATCTGTGTTTGTCCAATGACACCATCATTCAGTTCCAGGTGAGACTCTGAACATTTGACTTGTTTTTAAAGACAATAACTTCTTAAAGCCACTGTGGAGTTGTTGACATTGACAATTAAAACCTTATTTGTTGTGGCAAAATCAAACCAAACAACTTCAGATCAGACTTGTTCCTCTTTATTTATTTTTTGGTTTTATTTACGTGAATGAGACTCAAGTTTAATTAAAATTTTAGCCAAGAAGCACATTATTTTCTTATCTTATGTTCTTATAATTGCTAACCTGTTCTAATATTGACTAACTTTTGTAATTGTGATGTTACGTCTTGCTGTATGTGTTTGTCCCTTGTCTTTATTTGTCCTTTTCTTTACCATCAACCTGCCGGGGAACTACAGGTGAAAATTAGCTCCTTGTGGCTAAATCTGGAATATTTACGTGATTAATATGCACTGTCCCCTATTAAATAAAAAACAAACAATAAACAAACATCCTCAATGCATTATTAAAGGCACACAATGGCATTAAAGGCACACAATGTCAGTATAACATATGGTAATCTTTTATATTATATTGACAAAATCTGTGCAGTTTTAGAGGGGTTTAAGAAGTTGGAGCTAAATAAAAAAAACAACCACTATAAGGCTATGTGTAGACACTTACATTAAAGTGTAAAGTGCAGAAAATGCAAAGAAAATAGAAAGTTTCACAATGGATTTTGACATCATCCATTGTTTAGATCAGGTTTAAGCACAAAATACATTAGAGGCCAGGCTTTGTGACGTAAACACTTGTTGTTGGTCAAAGTCACCACATGCTCTAGTCCTGCACGTCTCTGCTTTATTTGAAACAAATCCCTTCAAACTTGGCCCAACTTTTGTCCCATTAGTTTCAAACCTATTTTCACAACCTTAAAAGTTGGCATTTTGTATTTTTAAATGTAATTCACCAACACAAGCGGTACACTGTGCGTATTTTTGCACTTTCCTCATAAATGACAGCTTTAATTCATTTCTTCTTCAGTCTTTAATGTCCGTTTGGAGCGTTGACTGTCAGTAATTATCTCCCCAGGCCCAGTCCACGGTGAGAACCCCAGCAGAGTGGTCCTGAACGACGGCTCCTGTTGGACCATCATCGGGGTCGAGGCTGTGGAGTTCACCTTTAATCAGGGACTGGCCTGTGTCCAGACTCCCGTCAGTCCTTTTCCCGTCATCACTGGTTTAGAGGTGGGTCGGTCCGGCACAAGAGACTCCTTCAGTGAAACGGGCCTTGAAAATGATAGAGGTTTTGTAAACTCTGTGCAGCTGAACGGAGGAGGACACGTGGCCATGTTGGAGATCCACGGAGAGAACTTCAGCCCTCATCTTAAAGTGTGGTTTGGGAACAACGAAGCAGAGACAATGTTCAAGTGAGTGACACAAAAGAGACAGAAAACAAACAGGACGTGTCTTAAAGATGTGATTTATATTTAGTTTTAATCATGTAACTGTCAGACAACCAGTAATCTTCAGACATTTCTAAGTCTTAATGCACTGCCCTTTAAAATATCTCCCTAAATACCCAAATATAATGATGCTTTATAGTGCCCTCATTTCCATTAGACCTAAGACTGAGAGGAGTGTATAATATCTACAGGAGATAGTTAAACGTATCTATTGGAGGATGGGATGAGCCTCTTGTGTGCTTCTCCTTCTTTTTGCCGTTCACAGCAGGAATAAAAACAGAAACAGGAAGAGATGCACTTCCTCAGGTTTCTATGTAGCGTTAAAGCATTTTTTTTCTCAAGACACCAATATAAATGTATTTTCAGGCGTTATTTTGAATATTTTTACATCCATGTGTTATGTTATATTCCAAAACCAAGACCTTAAATAAGTTAAAGTACTACAAAATAAATGTAAAACTCAAATAAAGTGAATAAGACCATGTTCTCATCACTTTTCTTTTAAAAAATCAATGAGCAATGATGGGAAAAAAAAGCTCATGGTTAAAAAGGTGCAGCTGAAACAGTTTCTTTTTACGATGCATTTTTATTTCCAAAACACGTTTACAGTAAATTCATACCTGACAGTGAAAAACATGTCATTTATTTTTATGGGTCTGTTGCATGTCGCCTGTATTTTTTTTGGAAGTACCTGAACACACGTTGACTCACACCTGACATATTTCTTCATGTGTGTGTCAGAAAGCTGTTGTTATATTGTATTTTCTGTAGATAAACCGTGTCAGGACGCTCTAATGTTAATGTCTTTTCATTAGTGTGAAAGAAAGAAGAAGCACTAGGCTTTATATTTAAAAAAAGAGCCTAAATGTTGTGTAACCTTTAAATCCCATTCTCTATAAATGACATACCACGAGGAACATACAATTTTGTGAAATAATTTTAAATTTATAGTAGAAATCCAGCTAAATATATGCTTACATTGTAAATCACATGACTCTATAGTGATGTTATGTAATGCTGCATTCATGTGGTCTTTGGAAACTCGACTCTTTCCAACCTCAAAAAACACAAGTTGAAAAAAAAAAACAGGATTAAAAGTCGGTGCATTTTAATCAAAGATTATTCGCCTTAATACAGTTTATTAAATTATGTTTTTTGTATTGCTTTCAGCTTTTGATTAAAAAGAAAGGTAACGTTAAATCTAATTTGTTCATTAAATCAATTTGTTTCATTTATATTTCAATGTTTAAATAAGTCAGAAACTTGGAAATTCTTCAAAAATACTTCCCTCACTGTGTGAGTTTAACCAGAGTCTGAAAAGTCTCATTTTTATTTATGACCGTCGTCATTTTTCAGGCTGCTTCGCTGCAGAGGCCCCGGCCGTGGAGCCAAGCGTCACAAAGGCCAAATTAAAGTCTTGTTTGAGTGAGGCGGCGCTGCTCTTGTAAAAAAGTTGGCCTAGATTTGGACATTTTTAAAGCTCCAAAGCCATATAATGTGTGTCTTTGGAACGTGCACCCAGACAGAAAAATGACAGGCATTTATGTTGACCCAAAACTTCAAGGTAGTAGTTTTAAGAGCAGCAGCGGCTCAACTGTTCAATGAAGACAAAACAGAAGAAAAAGATGCTGATTCACTGTTAAAACAAGATGCTATTTGTCATAAAGAACTGTAATGAGAGGTTGGTGGCATCTCTCTGCTCTTAGAAAACAAATTAAAATGTTACACAATGCACCTTTAAGCGATGTTATTAACAGCTTATGAACTGACTGAAAGCTGAACTGAACTTTCCTTTAACAGAAAACCTGTAATATTGGGCCCCAAATGCCAAAGTAACCTGACGCAGATGACTATTTCATCAACACAGATTTTTAACCGTTTTTCTCAAGGTTTCTCTTCAGGTGGACATTCCTTCTTTGAGTTTGATTTGAAGTATTTCTGACGTCTAATCGACTGAACTTTTCCTCTTTATGAGTCCATATCCTTTTTGAGGCCGAGCCGAGCCTTGAGCCGTGAGAATAAAGAGGCTTATGTTATATTCAAACATCAGTCGGTCTAGCCCTTGCTGTGGGAGTCTGAGTCTCATGTGACGCATCCCGACGTCTCCCCTCGTCTGACGTCAGAGCCCACCTCAGAGCCCACACCTAAAGTGCTGAGGCATCGAGAGTCGGGCGACGGCCACCTGCAAATACCCCCTTCATCAGCAGCAGCTCGGCCGCGCAGGAAAGCCCTGTTTGTACAACATCCACAATGTGCAGTTTGTGCAAGAAGCTGCAGCCAATTAGAAACGTGACCCTCTCCGAGCGAGACGAAGGCTGAATGAAAGAGCTTTGAAAAAAACACTCTGCAAAGTCTGCAGTGTGTTACACAATAGTTTCTCTTTTTATAACAGCAGCAGTTTCTGAGGATATCTAGTATTAGTTCTGTTAGTATGAATGTCCCAGGCTTTACTTCTTTCCTTTCGTCTTGTAAAAAAAGATTAAAAAAAACATTCCTGCAACAAACATTCTCTGTCAAATACTTGAGATGAGATTTTACCGTCAAATGTCAAGTCTATTCAACATATAACAACAATTTAAATGTAGAAAGTTGTCAAAATTACATTACAGTGGGTTGCATTTCATCAATTAGCCCCTTCTTTCTTGACACCAATGGAGCAACAGGCTCTAGGTCACTCCAGTGTTGCCCTGTACTCGATTATTCATGCAAAATGTGGCAAAAAAAATGAACTAACTGATATTTTTAGACAAAGAGACGAACTTTGAACTCATTTCTTTTGCATAAATCCCTGCAGCAGTGATGTGTGTATTCTTATTGGTTTTATGATGTGTCACTTTATGGGAAACTGAGTATTAGTGGTACTAGAAGTGGTCTTTGGTGGAAGTTCAACAAAAAAGATAAAGTAATATATAGTTCCTTGGTGTGTCAACATTGGTAGAACCTGGATGTTTAGGTGAATGGGTGACTTTAAGTTGTTTTAAGGAAATGAATGAGTCAGCCCCCCATAATCTGTGAAATAAAACAATTATTCTATATTATAATTGCAACAGACACAGTAATATTCTTTTCATTAAAATGGTTCAAGCACCAAACCTAAAAATGACATTAAAAAATCAAGAATATTGTTTTGTTTGATTGATTTTTGTAAATAAATCTCCAACGATCTTTTCTGTGTCGTCTCAGATCTGCGAAGTCTCTGGTCTGCGTTGTCCCAGACGTCGCTGCCTTCTCCGACGGTTGGCGTTGTCTGCGGCGGATCATCACGGCCCCGCTGTCCTTCATCAGACTGGACGGCCTCGTTTACCGCACCTCCTTCAGCTTCAGCTACACCCCGGAGCTCCAGCCGTCCCCTGCCGTCCGAGGGGCCGGGGAACGGGGCAAGAGGGAGGAAGGGGTGACGGGGGGCCAGGAGGGGGACGACCTGCTGGAGACCATCCATCAGGAGTTCACCAGAGCCAACTTCCACCTCTTTATGCAGAGTTAGAGCTGAGCCGTGGGACGTCCTGAATATAATAATGGACCAATAGACTGTGATGTTACCTGTGAGGCCTCAGAAAACCACAGCCGTTATTACCACATCTGGAATAAGTTAATTAATCAGGGAGATGGCTGCAAAATAGTTGTAGCAATAGCCTGTGTAGCTAGTGATGCTAAAATGAGAGCGTAAACATTACAGAGCGAAGAAGTCTACAGCGGACTCTAAAACAAGTTTTAAAAGTAGGTTTTGTGGCCCAATCAAAGTAAAGTCAGTGTTGATCGGCCTGTTATTCATTTTTAAAATATCTAATATGAATAAATTATAGATGGACCTTCAGAAAAGTCACTTATGTTCAACAACAGAGAAGACAAAGAGGTTGTGGGAGAAAGAGAAAGGCAACAAACTAAGATTGTGGACAATATGCAATCTACATTCAATAATATGCACTGTCCAAAACAAATAAATAAAATAAAAAATAGCTGGTAGTTAATGGAAGCAGGCACCTTTAAGCAGGAACTGACCTGGAAACAGTTAGCTTCCAAGTTAATATCCACTGTTATACTGTTTATTTAGATGTCTTTTATCCTTGTTTTAGCCCCGGTGTAAGTCCAGAAAAAGGTTTTGTTCATCTCAGTTCCCAGGCATAAAATAGTGACATAATAGAGGCTATAAACCTAATAGTATTTTAATGAATGTATGACTTGAAGGTCTAGAAATGAAGACGTTTAGTATTTGTTATTTCTGTCACCTCATAAAATAGCAAGGAAAATCATGACTAAGATCAAATATCTTTTTTTAACTATAGCAGAACGTGTTGCTGCAAACCAAAAGTAGTATAACTCAACAGCACATATTTAAAAAGCACATATTTGAAAGTATTTTATGACTGTCAAACCCTGAAGAGCCCGACCTCCTGTGGTTTTTAAAATGCTTTTGAGCCTCTACTTACTGCTGCTGCCTGCACAGAAGCTGACATTAACCCGCGCTAATCTCTGCGGCTATTAAAGCGCTTTAAATGATGTGTTCACTGTCACTTTGAGATGCAATAAAACACCGGCAGGAGAGGAAAAAATGAGCAGTGAACGCCTCGCTGAAACAACAGAGCGGTGGCGTGATGCACGGGCTCCGGGACAGAGCCGGAGGATGTTGGTTTTCTCAGAAAGGACACGCGAGCCGAGGCCAGGCGTGTTGTGAGAGAAAGCAGCGCTGAAACAGAACCTGCTTCCCATTTGATCCTTGGAAAAGCTTTCAACAGAATATTACGTGAAAAGGTGGAGGGGTAATTGGAGAGCTACCGTCGAGTACCGGACGAGTGGTGTGAGAGTTTCACGTGGACGCAGCCGTGAAGCAGCATGGAGCTCTCCCCAAGGATCCATCAGGGCTTCAATGACTTTACCATGAGGCCAATGAACTTCCAAAATATATGATAAAGAGGTATAAATACACGCTGTTAACGTAGATGTCATATTTTCAGGGAGAGGACTAAAACAAAGTGGGAGCCAGTTACATGTTATGATTTGTTTTTCAAAATAAAAGGAGTTGTAAGAGTCATCAATGGAAGAGGTCGACAGCTTTTATTTCAAGATTCTTTAAGTTAAATTACAGATAAAGAGGTAGAAATGTACTCAATAAAAGTATCACATTAAAATGACTACTTAAGTGAAAGTATTAAAGTACTTACTTTTAAATGTACTTTAACATATAAAAGTAAAAGTATTTGACTCAGCTTTAACAACTATTCATTTTTTCTACCGCTTTTTAAAATAGATTTATTTATTAATAAAAAAGGGTGTTGTTGGATAATAATTAAGAAGGATTAATAACTCTACGACTAATTAAAGTGAAGTTTACCTGTCTGGGTCTGTTTAATAGTTTGACAGATCAGAGAGAGATGCTGCGTTCAGGTGTGCTTCGTAAAACTCACTGCTATAGGTTAAGGTAAATAGTTATATAGCTCTTTAACATTTAATTTAAAGTGTTGCACATTTACAACCATTTACAAATTAAAATTTACTTGTACTTTTAAAGGCAATGTACAAATGTTGTGGAGGAGAAAGTACAGATATTTGCTCTAAAATGTAGTGCAGTAAACGTCTCCTTTTAAATCTACTTAAGTAAGGAAAAGATACTTAAAAATTTTACTTAAATACAGTACAGTACTCACTCCTGAATAAGGACGCTCACATGGGTCAACAATAAAGTAACGGCTGATGATAATTCATAGAAATCATCTCGTCTTTGTCTGATTACTGAGAGAAACGGCAAAAGAAAAGAAAAACATAAAAGTAAAGCAAAGTAAAAGACAGAAAAATATTGTCAGTTCTTTAACGCAGTGTTTAATGAAGTGGAGATTGTATCGGTCTGAACTGAACTTAAATTCAAGGTAAGCTGTAAACTTTGGTTTGAGGCTGGGCTTGGGACCAAAATTAAAATCAAATCAAATAGGGAAGTGGCGCTTAAAATGAATAAATTAAGTTTTAAATTAAAATCTAAATGCCTGAATTGATGTATGCACTGAACTCCAACGTAAATGAAGTCAAACCTATGACATTGTGTTTCAAACAACTTTTCTTTGTTGGTGATTTGCTGGATTTCTATCAAGTTTCATTCAGTTTAAGATAAAAGCTTGAAAGGAAACGTACAGATATTTCCACAACTGCTTTCCGTTTATTCCTTTTCTTCCTAAAGCTCTGATTCCTCTGCATTAATCCAGAGATCTAAAGTGTCAGAATGAAACCTAATAAACCCAATCACGTTCACACTTTGCTCCCACTGCAGTAATCCCACTGTACTCACGCTGATGAATAATTAAATTCGTGGTCAAAGTACAGTGGTCTCTTTTGTTCGAAGCAGGTGAAGCAGGAGCTAATCACACAAGCGTGACGGGACCTCCTGCGTGGATCTATTACCCCGTTGTGCAGCCGAAATTTCACTTTCTTTATCCGTTGCATAGTTCTCATTCCTACAACAAGTCTCTTTCATCGGCCAGGCCTTATCTGGAGCGCTTTATTTCAACCACATCGGCTCATTTCTGGGAAAATGTTTAACGTTTTAAGACACAACCCTTTGTAAGTGAATTTTGAATTGAATTATTTTCAAAGTATGGGAAGAGAAAAAAAATAATGTGTTCTGATTTATTATTTCTGTCTTCTCCTTGTTTAAAAACGGAGCTATATGTAAATGACTGAGTTCAGATTCAGTCCTAATTGTCACAGCGACAGAGAGATGTTAGAGGGCATCTTCAGCTTCAGTAGGACTAAAAAGAGCAATGAAAATCCAACTAAAACCTGTTAAAATCCAACAAAAAACTGTTAAAGTCAAAATAAAACCTGTTCACATCCAAATAAACCTGTTCAAATCCAACTAAAATGTGTTCGAATCCAACTAAAACCTGTTTAAGACCATGTGAAACCTGTTCAGATCCAACTAAAATGTGTTCGAATCCAAGTAAAACCCTTTCAAATACAACCAAAACTTGTTTAAGTCCATATAAAACCTGTTCAAATCCAACTAAAACCTGTTTAAGACCATACAAAACTTGTTCAAATCCAACTAAACTGTTTCGAATCCAACTAAAACCTTTTCAAATCCAACTAAAACCTGGTAAAATCCAACAAAAAACTGTTTAAGTCGAAATAAAACCTGTTCACATCCAAATAAACCTGTTCAAATCCAACTAAAATGTGTTCGAATCCAACTAAAACCCTTTCAAATACAACCAAAACCTGTTTAAGACCATATAAAACCTGTTCAAATCCAACTAAATGTGGTCGAATCCAACTAAAACCTTTTCAAATCCCACTAAAACCTGTTTAAGACCATATAAAACCTGTACAAATCCAACTAAATGTGGTTGAATCCAACTAAAACCTTTTCAAATCCAACTAAAACCTGTTTAAGACCATATAAAACCTGTTCAAATCCAACTAAATGTGGTCGAATCCAACTAAAACCTTTTAAAATCCAACTAAAACCTGTTCAAGGCCATATAAAACCTGTTCAGATCCAACTAAAATGTGGTCGAATCCAACTAAAACCTTTTAAAATCCAACTAAAACCTGTTTAAGGCCATATAAAAACTCTTTAAATCCAAGTAAAATGTGTTCGAATCCAACTAAAACCTGTTTCGGGCCATACTAAATTGTCACAGTGAGAGAGGGATGTTAGAGAGCATCTTCAGCTTCAGTAGGACTAAATTCGGCAATGAAAATCCAACTAAAACCTGTTAAAATCCAACTAAAACCTATTAAAAGCTAACAAAAACCTGTTTAAGTCAAAATAAAACCTGTTCACATCAAAATAAAGCTGTTCAAATCCAACTAAAACCTTTTCAAATCCAACTAAAACCTGTCAAAGGCCATATAAACGCTGTTCAAATCCAACTAAAACCTGTTCAAAGTCAGCTAAGACTTGTTCAAATCCAACTAAAGCCCACTGATCCCTGCAACATATCTTTAGAATAGTTCAGTGCCTTTTGTAAAGTGTGGCATAAAACAAATGTTAAACTGTTAAATGAAAAGTGTAGAAAATGAATGTAGTGGATCTACGTCAGATAGAAGAGACTCTGGGCAGGAAGGAGGCCCCTGGAATCATGATGCACAAAAATCATAAATCCTACACATATTTTCTCTTTGATAGTGAGACAAAAATATCTGTTGTAATAAAGATTCAAATAATCTAAAATATATATATATAACTAGAAGTTCTTCATTTCAGATTGCCCAATACATATACAATTGTGACACTTCTCTAAGTTTTGAATCTGGAAAAGTTCAAAAAGCATAAGAGCTTATTAAGATGTGAGAAAAAACACTTCACAATTTAGATATTTTAGCATTTATTTTATTTCTTTTTAAATATCATTAAAGCTCTTACTCTAAGGAATCTTTATCTTGAACATGCGATGGATCAGCCAGTATCCCTCATGCAGCTCATTTATTGTTTGGAAGAACTGGTTTTGTTCGTTTGCAAATACTTTCTTGCTGTTGTCAGTAACACAACCAAGATTTTGTCTAGATTTGATACAGCTTTTGTCTCATAGGCCTAGCTCTTAGTCAAATACCAACTAGTGAAGGCTAATCCAGGTGATGAATAAACTGGTGCTGCAATTTGGACCAATACCAGTACCAGAAAGATCACCTTATCCTTCATTCATCCTTCTTTCATCCTTCTTTCTTTCAGGCTGCTGTATACGACACTGTACTTTTCGTTTCTTATCTCACGTGTCTCTCTGTTCAGACGGGAACAGAGCGGCATCTGTCTTTCTTCAGGCTCGCTTCCTCTCCTCCTCTTCCTCATCATCATTAAAATGACAAACATGTGCGAGTGGAGGAAGGACGTGGGCTCCTTCAAACCGACGAGCCCAAAACACAGACGCCCTCCACGTTTTCTCTCCGCTCCGTCGTCCCGATGAATAGACGGCCAAATGAAAGGGTATATTCTCTGAAGGAACACACCTCCATTATCGCTGCAGACCCTTAACCTTACTCCTCTGTTACATAATGAGGAGTTCAATGACTTTTGGCTGTTTTTCTCCATCGTGAATGTAGCCTTTGTGTCATATATAATCTGGAAGCTCAGTCTGTCATCAAGAGGTCAGAAGTTTATATTTATAAACGCTTCAGTCCTAAACATTTATGTTATGTGAGATTCCTAGAAACTGTAAATCAATTTTTCTCATTTTACAAAAATAAAGTCTTACTAAAGTTTTATAATAGCTGCATCCAAAAAAAAAAGCATGGATCTTGTTCCAGCGCTTACCACTGTAACCTTTTCCTTTTTTACTTCTGTTTCACTCCAGTCCAACTAAGGCATAGATCAATTTTAAGTTCCCTTTTTTTCTTTTTCTAACTTTATTTTTTTAACGACTTAAAGCAGCCCGACAAAATACTGTGACCTGTCCGCTGCTGGAGAGATCAATATATGTTACTTTATCATGTTGTCTTTGTATGAAAACTGTTCTTAAAAAAAGTTAGTACCAAGTAGTTGTAGATGAGGGGCACAAAACATATCAAACACCTGCTCTACCACACTGCTGGTCCAGTAAACTGCCTTATAATATGAGAAGAGAAAGAAGAAATGTGTGGCGTTCGATGACTGGGACAGATCCTTTAATGTGAGCCAAGCTTAAGCTCACTACGTGAATCTGTAGCGTGACTTGTAGCTGCATTATCAGGATGAGTAAGCTAAAGTTTCAAATTCAGACTGTCACAGGGTTAGGGTTGAGTGTAGGATCTGGAAAAGAACTGTATTAGTCTGATGTTATGGCCCTTTGCTGAGTCCATACGTCTGCTTTCTAAACTTAACCAATGGTTGACAGAACAAACAAAGTAGTAGAAAAGTAAAATGGCCACTTTTTCAACTTACCTCCACGTAGATGGCTTCGCTTCTTCATCACAACAAACTGCTAAACTGACCACATTATATCATCTCCTCTTAGATGTATGTACAGAAGCAGGACGTCTTCTCCAACTTGGAAACAGGGCCATCCTTTTTACAAATGAGGACCACGGCTCTGGACGGTAAACCATCTCAGTGCAACCTAAAGATCCTGGTTTAACGAAGCCAACAAAAGGATGTGCTACAAGGAGCTGCTGCCACAACAACCTCCATCTTATATTTAAATAACCCTTATTTTCTTCCTTTGTATTTTGTTCACACAGTTTCAAGTTATGAAACCCTAAAAGAGACTGTTATATAACACTATTTTAATGAAGAGAATGTAAACAAACGTCGTCTAAGCCACTGCATTGATTAGAGTAATTTAGAAAAACAACCACAACCACTTATTAAATAGGGATAAATAGTAAATATGGGTAAAAGATGTATAAATGGTCACCTCACGTGTCCTTATGTTTGTACAGGAGCCATATTATACAGGGGCCTCGTATCCCTCACAGTGTGCTCAGGGGCCCAGCGTTACAGTGGGATGAATGAGCCACTGTCCGACTGAGCTCTGCTTCACCACAAACCCTCTCCCTGTACATCATCACCTCCACATCACTCTGATGGACAGCCAGCGGGGGCCAGTGGGGGCCAGCGGGGGCCAGCGGGGGCCACGGCCAGACACTACAGACAGAGGGGCCACGAAACCAGAACCGAGAGAGGCTCTGGGGAAGACAAATCATTTAGGATCATAACAAAATGTAAAACGAACAATGGCAGTAATGTTCATTCTTTTTGTAAATCCTCAGTGAATGAGTTCAAATCTTACAGTTTTGGTTGAAAACAAGGATATTGACGGTAGAACATTTATAAAGTCTGTTAGAAATACAATATAAAATCACATCTACCCACTATTTTCACAGGCCTTTTAGGATCTTGTGTGTTGTTAATCATATATTTACTTTAAGTAAAGTGTTCCCAAATTTCTAAAAACGTTTTATTTGATTCTAGAAGTGTACAATACCTGTGTGATGATTCATTTTATTTATAAATCCACTGTGTCTGCTGTTTGTTGTCAATACCACATTTTTACACTGCACTTGTATATTTCTGCACTTGTATATTTCTATCCTTTATACCCATCATGTATTGTTATGCATGTCTCTCTCTAAACATGGGCTATACATGCAACATAACCATACTTCTCTACATGAAATGCACCTACATCTTTGCTCAGATATGTTGGTTATGAGTTGAGGAAAGACTGAACGTGCAGGAGTAAAATAAAGCATCGAGTGTGAGTTAAATGTGCGGTAGAGTCAGGTAAGGTCTTGTGTTGTCTTCTCGTACAACACACCTTTGACATGATCCTGTGTGGCTCCAGCTGCCGTCCTCTGATGGTGACAGCAGCTGTCAGAGAGGAGTCTCCTGTCCCGGCAACTGAGGAAATATGAGCAGAATGCTAATTGTTAGAAGCTAACAGAGCATGGGAAATATGGGAGGAATGCTAATGATAGTTAATGGAGATTATAGCCAGGTGGCAGCCAGGGTCTCGCTCTGGAAACGATGCAGAAAGTGAAAGGTATGAGGGTTTTACTCTGTTGTTTGTGTCTGTTCTTGGATCATCTCTTGAGATACAACCGGTTTTGTTCAGGGTTCTTACACCTTTTCAAATTCCAGCACTTTTCAAGCACTTTCAAGGTGTGTTTTCATGTTTTTCAAGCACCTTACAACTGCGGTAAATTACATGTTGACATACATATACAGATAACGTATGTAGTTTTTCTCATTTAGATCCATTGTGGTATAAAAAAGACGCCAAAATGACATTTCCAATTTAAAATGTTTAAATTGTTGAATACTTTGGAGCACAGACAAGGGATAGTTCATCCAAAAGTGAAGATGAAGATGTTAATTTATTCAAAGAAGCAACACAATCAGAATTTCAAGCACTTTATCATAATTCAATGACTTTTACAACCTTGAAAACAGTATATTAAAATTCAAGCATTTTCAAGGATTTAAAGCACCCGTTCAAGAACCCTGTTTGTTGTTAAATTACTACAACTGACCAAAGGGTGATTAGGATCATTTAATAATTAACATGTGATGTAATGATGTAACAACACGTTTGATTTGTTTGAACTTTTATATCAAATAGAATCTTATTTTATTTTAATTTACCTAAAACCTGTTGAAACTGCAGCATCTTTCTGTAGACAATCAAACACTGGTTTAATGTGGATTATGTGGGCATCAGTTTGTTGAGGGACAATCTGATAAACACTTTAGAAAACAGATCAAACCTGGAGGAACAGATGAAAAGGTTAAACACATGGATAAAGCAACATGCCTCTACACACGTTCTGTCATTAAAGCACTGTTTTGATGAATGCAAAACCAACTCTTTTCAACTTCCTGAACCAATGATAATGAGAAAATTTCCCCCTGGAGGTTATCAAAGTTTCTTTAAGTGATTATTTAACTCTGGTTTAGTCGCTGTCCGGCTCCGAATGCAGCGGGTAAACATCCCTTTAGTCCAGTCCTGACAAGAACAAATACAGATGTTCATTCCTGCTGCTCACTGCCTCATGGAGAAATACCTCTCAATCTGTGGAAGAGTCTATTTGGCAGTGAAACCCTTTTACGTGTGGTATTTGTGCGTTTGTGTAACAGCTGTATCACGCGATGACATCCAGTGAGTCCGTGTATCGAAGCCTATGCGTGAGCGGATGTTACGTCGTGGGTTTGTGCAGGTTTACGAGGCTCCCAGGCGGTAACCCCAGATACCTCGACAGTCGGAGGTCACGAGTAGAATTTACGAGCCTCTGCAGACACGAAACGCCTCGTATCACGGTGTGAAATTTGTTTTACGAGCTCAAAATGAAAATCATCTATCATCATCAAATAGTGGGACAAGTTAGAAACGGCCTTCGTGAAGAAAATCACCAGTGTGTGGACGCACTGCCCAGATGTGTTACCAGCACAGACGAGCGGGTGCTGCCAGGTTGCATAACAGCGGCCCAACAGCTTTAAAAACATGCTCCGCTGGTTGCAAATTTGAGTATGATTACACAATCTGCTGCTTGTTGCTTTGGAAACACTTCACCCATGTTCAGAGTCGACGGAGATGTATCATGTGTCAAACAGATGTTTCACAGGAACATTTTTATTGCCTGAAAATATTCCTGTCAGTGGGGCTTTGGATAGTTATGATAATAATATATTTTACTGCTTGTGTTTAAAATAGAATACAGGGGTTTAAGATTTTATATAATTGATGGACACAACCTCAGTCATGTGACACAGTCCAGGTCAAGACAATGAAAACTTGAAGGCTGACAATTGCCTAGAACATAATAGTTTTCAGTGCATACTTCCATATTTACATATTTATACCTCACAAATGGCTGTGAGTATTCAAACCCAGCGAGGGCAGGGTCTTTCTGTGTGGAATATTCTCCTCGTGCTATATCTGCGCAGATCTACTTCAGTGGGTTTGCTTTCACCAACAAAAACATGTCCAGTAGGTTTGCTTTGGGGCCAGGACAATCCTCCAAAACACATTCACAGTCTCAGTTGGACTGGTTAAGCCAAGGTCAATTGAAGAAAAAGAAAAAAAACTTTTATTTTGTTGTCATTTTTTCCTTTTTTCTGAAACAATAGCAATCACAATCACTAGAAAAATGTCATCAACCAACTTCTGGCCCCAAAACACCCGTCGAGAAAACAGGAAAATAACAGTAAGTGTGGATTCTCAGACACATTTGACTTTATGAAACTACTTAATGCTTATTAGCAACTAGTTATAGAGTTGTTTGTAAAGCTAAAATAATGAGTAGAAGTCTAAGCTGCGATCCTCATCTCAGTGTTGCTCAGTGCTGTCCAGTGCTTTCCTTACTTTTTGATTTAATAGATGGTAAACAAAGCCCACACAACTCTTTTAAGATGCCACAAAGGAAAACCTGATTAGATGCATCAAAAACATGTGAAGCTCCAGGCTCTGAACATGTTTACCTCCAGCTTCCATTAGTTTTATGTGTTATGACTGCCCCCTAGGCAACATCAGACCTCCGTGAAACTGCAGCTCAGCGCCACTTCCTCGTTGTAATCGCTCGACCGTTCAGGAGTGAAAGTTATAGTGAGTTACAGAACACGTCCAGGAAATGAAGGCAGGTCAATGTGACGTCTCCTTAACCCGTGGAAACATGAGTGTGAGTGTTTTAATGACTGTTGACCTCCAGTGGAGCTTACTGACCTTCACATCCTCCTGCGAACCTGTGAACCCACTGCCACGGGACCCTAAAGACCATCACACGTCTCCCTCTGTGGACGCTCCTGGAGATAACACTCTTAAACACAATACCTTAACCTCATGAACCAAATACACATGAAATATTCACACTGTGTGCTTCTGTTTGTGATCATCTCCAGGAGGCAGAACAAACTGATGCAGATTAAACTTCCTCTGAAGGTCACACAACAAAAGCAGGATAATAATTATCTACACTTCCAGGAAAGAGGGGGATGAATTCCTGTAAGTGCAGTTTCTCTTTCACTTTCTTGAATGACTCAGCTTTTAAAAGACCACCACACGAGGGGCTGTTTTCCCCCAAATATTGAATAAGACTAAAAGACAACACAAGTAACTGTAAGACAACAGCAAACGTCTTGTTTTATCACAAGTGCAGTGCGTCATTCTGTTCATATTGGTGTAAGAAAACGATGTTCAAAATTAAAAATACTAAGTAAAATGAGATTGATTTCACTTTGATACATTAGACTTTACACATACATGACATATTACTATCATTTTATTATGTCTGTGAAGAGGGTAAATGATGAGTTCTCTTTAAAAAGCAGATTTAATTGAACAAATTTATACAAATCCGCTGATACTTTCCGAACTGTAAGGCATTTGAAATCTCACAATACACAAATAGTGAAATGATTGGTTAAAATGTCACTAAATGTTACTACGAGACAGAAATGGAAGTCACATGACGCTCCGAACTACTTTGTGGACTCACTGCTTTCCTTTTCACGACTGAATAAAGCTCGGACATGTGGACAAGCCGCTGCAAAGTGACACTCCAGTGTGAGCTGAAAGCAAACTGTGTTAAGGTCAGTGGAACGTAACCATAGTCTAAGATACAAATGTCTATAATGTGACATTTTAAGAGTCACATATTGTATTTTTAATGATGTTTTTGACACAGACTGGTTTGGTTCTGGTTGTATGAGCTTTCTTCTTGTAACAGTGAGACACAGCTGTTTATAATGAATGGGGGCGGAAGTGGGTGATAAATTCCTGTTAGAGTCATTTCTCTTTCACTTTCTTTATTTCCTGTTAATGCATTCCTAAACCAGGTGCTTAACAGTCACGCTTTTGTGTAATTTAACCAACTTTAGTGAATGACTCATCCTATAAATACCACCAAACCAGGGGCTGTTTTTCCCCCCAAAAAATGAAAAAGCACAACTGAAAGACGGCACAAGTCCAATTAATTTGTTGATAACAGCTAAAGGCCTTGAATGTTTTATTAACCGTGCGATACGTGTGTTTTCTATGTGTTCATATGTGTACAAGAAGATTATGTCACAAATTAAAAGTATAATGTGTATGTTTCAATAGATCTTTTTATTCAACTGGGTTAAAGTCATTTCACACAAACGTCAAGTGCTTTGTGTGACCTTTGACAGGATCTGGGCTGGACATTGCTGACTAAAAACCAATTCATACATTTCCCAAAACATCAACGTTGTGTGTGTGTTTTTTAATGACAGTATTACTAGTGCATACTATGATTTACACAACCTTTAAATTCTCCAAAGTGAGATAATGAGGAGCTGCAGAAGGTCAGACTGTGAGTGTGGAGGGGTAAGGGGAGGCAGAGAGGGGCAGAGGGGGCAGAGAGGGCGGTCCCAGGGCAGAGGGAGGGATTAGTGAGGGGAGAGAGGCCTGCCAGGAGGTGCCTGTGTGCAGGGTACGACCTCACACTGCTGCCTGTCTGTGGAGCCACCTTTATTCTGCACTGCACAATTTAACAGTTTTATGTGTAGTTTTTTATTTAATGTAATCATAAAACATCATTTGAACACTTTGCTGCTTTGATTTGTTTAGTTAATAACTTTTATATTTGGTGGTGGTCATAAGTTACTCAAATCATGGGTTACTTCAGCAGGATATTATTTAACCTTTATTTAACCAGGAAACCTCATTGAGATTAAAAGTCTCTTCCTGGCCAAGACAGCAGCTTCAACAACAATAACAAACATTCAAACTCTTGGTACAATGCACTAAAACATTAAAAAGATTAGGACAAGCAGAAACAGCAATAGACAAACCTACCCAAAAAGAATAGAAATCATCAAGAAGAGAATTAGACGGTTTAGCAAAGCATCTGCAACAATCTTTCTTTTAAACATGTTCAATGAAACAAGTTCATTAAGTTTAATCTCTTCCATGTAAAAGGACAATCAAATCAGTCAAAGGAATGGACATCTTGAGAGAGAAGTGTAGAAAGATCCCATTTCAACATCTGTATGAACCCCACTGGGACTTTTTCTGCATGTACTGGGTTCTATTTCCAATTCATGGTCTACTTCAGACAAGAATCTGTGACAAAGTGTAGTAGACAAACTGGTTTAGACTAATGTAACTGTAAATGAGATAACACAAACACTTCCTTTAAAATCAGTCACGTAAATCAAGATAGCTTCAGGTGATTTGGAAAGAAGTCACTCAAGCAGTGACCCTGAACTTATTGTGAATATCGACTATCAAGAATAATTCATTGTATTGGGAGAAATAATCAAAATAAGTCATCAGTAAAAGTATGTAACTAAGCAGAGGATGGTGACAAACTCTGATGACGTAGAAGATTAATATGTAAAAATTACTGCTAGTGTGACTTTACATTTACAAGAGACAACGGCAAAACTTATTTAAACTTTATTCTGTTAATTTACTACAAGACTGCCCTCATAGAACCTCCATTATTCGCTGTTATGTAACACTGTGACTATTATTTGACTTTTAGGAGCAATCAGATAAAAAAAAAAATAGGATAGCTACTCTCTGTAAGTTCTCTATATTTAATGTGCTTCAGTTCTTTCTCATAAAACCTAAATACCAGTAAAAACAGAGACACTCACTCCACATTTTTGCAGATTATCAGTGTTTTTTTGACTCTACCTTGGCTCGTGCTCAGTTCATATAAGGTGAGGCCATAAAACAAATCCGTGAAAGCTATAAAAGGTAAAAGGTCAGTCATTTAGATTTATAGTTACTGAGAGCTTGATTATTAAAACACGTACCATTTCAAGTGGCAGTGTATAAATGTATTTTTGAAGTCTACACAGGTTCTCGATCCTGGAACCAGTCTTATCTTTTTGACTTTTCAACGCTCTGAACTTTAGATACACCTGCTACATGAGGTCTTTTGTGCATTTGGCCGTGAAACAATGAGACTTTTGAGCTCTGATATGAATTACAGTTCGTAGGAATGTTATCATGGCAGCAGCACTAATCTCATCAACTCTGACAGAGCCAGGTTTAGTGAGGACAGACTCTCATGGCTTTAGTGGTTCTTGGAAAATGAACATGAATGTCAGCTCAAGTCAGAATCAGAACTCAAATTAAACATGCAGTGTATGGTATTTTTTTGGCTATAGCATGTTCACTGAATCAATCCTATCAGGAAAAGCAGATATTCTAGTGCTGTTTTTGTCTGATTACCCAGAGAAACAGCACAGAAACAAAAACATAAAGAGAAAGAGCAAGCAAAGTGAATTATGCATAAATCTAGGTGTCATAGTTTAGATCACACTCCTGCTCCAGTTTTCTACCCAGCTCCAGCTCCACAGTTTCCCCTGTTTTCCTCTTTCATCTTCTCACCTGAGCCCACAGCTGTCACTCGTTCTACTTTCCCCTGACTGCCCGATTACTTGACTTCATTCCACAATAGACTCTCCAGCGTCCACATGAGGACTGAGGTCCTGTGTTTGGACCTTTATTCTGAGTCAAACCTGGTAAATACCTTGTGTTTTTGCTCCTGTTGGCTCTGCTTTTTTTGGGCCAACCTGTCTTTATCCTCTGCTTAAATGTGCACAAATCAAAACTGACTCTAGTGATATAGTGTTAAATTCCAAATGTTGTTTTGTCACCAACAATGAATTTTAAAATGTCTTTATCATAACTTGGAGATTTTAATATTAATTAGTTGGATAAATATGGTAAAGAAAAGCTGAAAGCAGTAACATCCAAATATATAAGTTACATCAATTAACAGCAGGCCCAACTAGACTAACAAGAACTAGTAAAACACTGATAGACCTTGTCTTTACAAATAAACTGGAGCGAGTAACAAGAACATACAATCTTCTGACAGGACTTTAACTTCTAAAACAATTAAAGGAATTCAGAAAAATGACATGCCATACCTTGCAAGTGATTTGTGTAAGATTAACTGGGATCCAGTCCTACAAACAATTTAATTGTAATATACTAATAGATAGTATAGGTCAAGTAATTCAGAAATGTACAAAGACCATCAGATTGAGGAGAAAACCTCAGTCTTTGCCTTGGATTACTAATGAGATATGCAAACTAATGAAACAGAGAGACCTGGCGTTCAAGAAATCAATCACAACAGAACTATATACTGATAATGTCATTATTGAAATCCTTAGAAATAAAGTTGTAAGTGAAATAAAAGCTAAAACTGCTTATCTCGGTGTGTAAAATCAACAGTGCTATATCAGCCCCCTGGAATATAAAACAGGATTACCACATTCCTAATGTAGGTGTATATCTGTGTTAATCTTGTCAGGCACATCTCAGTTCATTCATGTGGTATTTGGTGGACTTTGTTTAGCTACAAGTCCAGCATATTGACCTGACGCTTATAGACCTTTAGCTGGTGTCAAATATTGAGCAGAATTGACATAAAGATTAAAAATACCAGTAAGAGTTCCTCAAGGGCATGACTAACAAACTAAACATGGACAATAAATTATATATAATAATATTTTTGTTATTGTATCCATAATATATCTCTCTACGGTTGCCAGGTTTAAGGTTTCAGATTAAAATCACATAACTCTTTCTTTTTCTCAGGAGAGGATCAAATCTGCCTGAATCTGAGAGAGTCATGTGTTCATTTCCAGTCGGTGGGTGTCCAGCAGATTACATCAATCACTAAACGCCTGAGTCTGTTGAAGTTCTGGGCAAATACAACTGAGTGTGGGTCATTAAAGTGAAACATTTGAAAGAGATCCTTGAGCCCGGTCCTGGCTCAGATGGTGGGTCTGAGGTGGTCCGTGGGTTGCCAGGACTTGGGCCAGACCAGGCTGTATTTGTATATGGCTTCAAATATTTAAACTTGCAGAGTCGAACCAGATTTATTAGAAGGTGTTAGAGATTTAAATGTTCTCAAATAAAGGAAAGTAAGAGCATGATCGGACTGTGTTGAGTCAGGGTTATAAATGACATCCTCATAAAAGGGCTGTCTTCCAACCCTCTCCACGAGTGACAGGATCTTGGATGGAGAGACCAAAATAATATTGTTTACAGAGTGGCAGGGTCTTCTATTAGAGACTGGGTCAGGAGCATTCATCCACAGTAAGAGGAGCAGCTGGTCTGGATTCTTCCTGGATGCTGCTCCTCAGACTCTTTCTGTGCATATCACAACTAGATTCACTTGGATGACCTGCGAACAACTCAGTATTATCTTAGAAAAGAAAGTGTCTGGGAGAGGGAGGTCTGAAAATCTCAGCTTAGCTCGCTGCTTTGTCTCGGATAAAAGAGAAATGCATGAATATTAAAGATTTTATCTGCCTGTAGTTTCTAAAAGTTCACTGTGACTTTACAGATGTAATTTCTTCATTGTAATTCATTTAGAAAATGCTTTGTCTAATAATTCTGTCTGATTTTGATTACTTTATTTTTTGCTCTGCAGTGGTCAGGTGAGAAATATGGGGAAAAAATCAACTAACTTAAAAGTTTTCTAAACCTTCTGTGTTAAAGAAACGTGAGTGCACTTCTCCTCAGAATGTTCTGGCTCAGTTTGTCTGCTCTATCGACCGTAGAAGGAAAAGTAAGTGATACTGATGGCTTCTTCTATTAGATTTTAAGCCTAATATCTCACAGCAGTTGCCTCAGTGATAATGGGCTTCACAGAGACACAGAGATGAACAGTCTGTCCTTAAGTACATGTAGGTGTTATGTGACATTGTTCTCGTCATCTACTGTAAATCTTAAGCGTTGTACAAATGGGTTTTACTCAGATACCTTAAAGATAACACTTTTCTCATGGGAAAGCAGCACAGTAGCTCAGAGCCAGCTGAACCGGTTCATGAAAACACTGGTATCTGATCTCATAAAACTGAATCTCATAACAACAGCAGCTTATTTGAAAAAATGACATGACGTGCTGAAGACTGGTGTTAAATGAATGTCTCCTTCTTTTGAGGCAGGACACCCACCGTTCTGTTATTTCTACATCACATTATCTCATTATTCAGTCCTGTACGGTCCAGTTGTTCCAGTGACTGTAATGACCCTCCTTCCTCTGGGACCGTCCTGCAGAGAGACTGTACAAAATAACTCACTTCAAAGCCAAGTGTAATGCTCTGATGTGCTGTTTACCGTCTTAACGTCACATGAAACCAGTCTGTGCAGCGGAGGAAGTGTAGTTAAAGTGTGTAAAATAGTCTGGTATAGATTAAAATGGAACAAATCGGTCAAATCTTAATCGTTTCAGATCAACACTTTATATTTCTCTTGGAAAAAAAAAAAGGCAGTCAGTTAGGTTCCAGATGCATTGTGGGAGATGTGTGGTTAAAATGATTTAAAACAGACTAAAATGGTGCTAAAGCAGAAAGATAATATAAAAATACTATTGCACAAAGTATAATAAAATACATATTCAAACACACAAACCGTATCCATCCCTTGAGCAGACAAACTGAGGCCAGAGGAGACACAGTTATAGCTATTTTCAACATTGAATTTTAGTATTTTTACTCTTATTCATGGTCTATTGTGAACATATTTACTCAAACTCAAAATATGTTCCTACACCTTCACTGATGAACATGAGTTGTTCTTTGTGTAAGTGCCACCAGGAGGCAGCACTGATCATCATTTATTCTCTTGTTCACAAAGCCTCAGTTTGTCTAATGCACACATGTCAAACTCAAGGCCCGGGGGCCAAATGCGGCCCTTTGCAATGTTTTATGTGGCCCTCCGAAACATTTAGTAGGCGATATATTTTGCACTAGGTTTTAATTGGATTCGAACAGGTTTTTTGGTACAAAGATAAATAAAATCTTCCATCCAAAAATCAAATTCAACTAAAACCTGCTGAAATCTAACTAAAACCTGCTGAAATCTAACTAAAACCTGTTGAAATCTAACTAAAACCTGTTGAAATCTGTGCTAAAATCATTTAAATCCATCTAAAACCTTTTCAGATCTAACTAAAACCTGTTGAAATATAACTAAAACCTTTCCAAATCCATCTACAACCTGTTCAAATTCAACTAAAACCAGTTTTCATAAAAGGAGGAAATGAATGTAAAAGCTAACTTTTGTAAGACTCAAATGAAGATGAAATCGCAAAATTTTATAAAAGCTTCCTAAGTGATTCTTATTAACTATCGTGGCCCCTTACCACTTTGAGTTTGACACCTCTGGTCTAATGCATTGTGCTTTTAATAAAGTGGTAAATCGAAGCAGACTGTATAAGACCTGTCTGTTGTCGTGTGTGTGCAGTTATAAATCCTAGTAAAATATTATAATTATACTAATGACTTTATAATCTCACATCTGCTAACAAGGAATTTGACACGCCTCAATCTGACAGTTATTCTGCGTCAAATTACAGTTCCAATGGATTATAAAATGTGTTTATTAGAAGTCATTATAATATTTGGCTGATTACAAGGAAACTACTCTTGCTCTTCATGTTTTAGTTGTTTCATATTCTGCTTAAAAATGCTTAAATGCACCACAGTGTTATGTTGCTCATCTTCATCAGTAAAACACAACTATTGTTGTTTAATATGCAGCAAATGATTCTCTGGCAACGGTCTATTTAATGAAAACAATGGCATAGTTCAGTATTGTTAAAACTCAAAGCGGTGAAGGGCCACGATAGTTAATAAGAATCCCCTCAGAGACAGAAGATGGAGACATCTGGAAAGCTTTTAGTAGTATGTGAGATTTTTCTTTTACTGAAACTTTAAGTCTGATTTGAACTGGTTTTAGATGGATTTGAACAGTTTTTATACAGATTTGAACAGGCTTTAGATGGATTTGAACATGTTTTAGCTAGATTTGAACAGGTTTTATTTGGTTTCACACAGATAAATATATTTCAGTGCCTAAAACTTGCTTGAGATTTCATGAACAAATAAAATTAATCTGATTTAAATCCATCTAAAACCTGTTGAAATCCGGTTAAAACCTAGTGCCAACTAAATGCATTGGAGGGCCACATACAACATAATGTCTCTAAAAGATTACTGTTTTTCCCAGTCATTTATACAATATTGAGTACAGAGAGCTGACCTGAACTGAGTATTTTTTCAGTATAAAATGTGAATGTCTTGAATCCAGGAAGAGTCTCCGTGTCCTTCCTCTTCCTCAGTAAACAGAGGTGTAGATGCTTGTTTGGGTTGGCTGTGATGCTCCTGTCCCTGAAGGTCTCCTCAGACTCTGGGAGAGTCACTGCTGACAATGCCCCGAGTGTCTCTGCCTCAAAGTTATGTAACAAATCACACATGAGCGGAGCATATAGTGACTGGACACATTGTACGGCGCCAACCTTTAGCACCTGATTCAATTTAGCTGCTGGAAAAGTGCTGGAAATGTAGGTGATAGGCCTGCAGTATACATTCCAAACATTTAAAGTTTTATTTAGACTTTAGGCTTGTGTGTTTCTTTGTTACAGTCCAGTTAAAAGACAAACATAAGTCGTTTAATACAGAATCAAACTAGTTTAAAGTTTGAGGTGAAAACTGAGAGTAACTGATGGTGCTCTGGTAGAGTAGGAATTTATTAAAGATGGAGAAATGTTATCATTAGATTTGAATACTACACTTCTCTATACTTCTATACTATACTCTGCACTATGCTACACCATACTAGACTGCACTAAATTATATTACATAACATTATACTACATTGTACTACATTACACTAAACTATACTAAACTAAACTAACTAAACCACTCTGTACAATACTATACCATACTACACTGCACTATAACATTATACTATACTACACTATACTACACACTAAACTATACTATGCTACACTACACTGTTCTGTACTTTGTACGTTGTACGATACTGAATTAAACCATTCTGTACTGTACTGTACTATAACTATACTATACTAATACCTATAATAATAGCTATACTATACTATACTATACTATACTATACTATACTATACTATACTATACTATACTATACTATACTATACTATACTAAACATTGTACTACACTACACTATACTTATTGTACTATACTCAACTGAACTATCTTGCACAATACTATACCATACTACACTGCACTGTTACATTATACTATACTACACTCTAAACTATACTCTGCTACACTACACTATTCTATACTTCATTGTATGATACTCAACTAAACTACTCTGCACTATACTATACTACACTGCACTATTACATTATACCACACTACACATATAGTATGATACTTTCTGGTACTTGGTCTGTAAAGTTTGACAACCACTGGCTTAGGTCCCAACAAAGTATTTAATGTAGTACAATAATCATATTTGATAAAGTATAGTATAGTGCCCATCAGGCAAATGGTGAAGTCCCTTTATACAGCAAGCTTTGTACCACATCGTAGTAACATTTCCAAGTTTCCTACTCGGGGCAATAACAAAGTTTTTGTGTGATTCAAGAGTTTATTTGTCACGTACCAGTTATTTAACATATGAGTAGTAAAATGTACATCTGATACTCTCCGTTCGACTGTGCAAAAATAATACATTCTAAAATGAAAGAAATGTAAAAGTACTACAAAATTACACATAAAAAATAAGAGTATAGCAACCAACAGATAGTAAATTCTAAAAAAACAAGAAATTAAAAAGATACACTACAGACATTACCAGACCACTGTTACATGTGTTGAAATTATTATTATTATTTATTATGTATTATTCATGAAGTCAGTGGTGAAAGGTCAAAGAAGAAAGTATGTTTCTTTCAAAAACAGGAACTAACACTTCAGAGAGTTTCACATCCGTTTGACACCAACAGACTCGAAAATGTCTCACTGTTTGTCCTCTCACCATCATCAAATGTTACAGCCCCTTCTCTCAGCCTCGTGGTGCCCCCTACAGTAGAAAATACACCCTTAACTTTACTATACTCAACTCTATGAATCCACTGTCTATAATACACAATGCTGAGTATAGTTACACTTAATATTCAGTATAATGTTGGTTAAAAGTGCTTAATGCCTCATAACAAGCACTACATTAAATATTATACCATTATATATAATTAAATATGAGTAACTTTCAAAACACATTACACTATTTACATTTCCACACTTCTCTCAATTAAAAATGAAGAAATGCCACAAAAAAGGCCTAAAAATACACAAGCACTTTCACAAACTGTGAAAATCTGGCTAGAGATGGAAAAAAAAGTGTTATTTGAGGGGATTAGGCAATACTGAAAACAGTGTGTTCAGTAATATTTAACTGTAGCCTTTAAGGCCATTAGTTTTGACTCCAACAATTGAAGAGCTGCAGGCAATACAGAAGCTAAATGAAATCTAAAGGTGAAATACAAAAGTGGGCTTGGTGTTAATTCATGTCACTACAAAAGGTGAACTGCAGAGGAGTTTGACTGGTTCTTCAAACACATCGTTATGTTAAGATTATCAGTTAGTTATTCACCAAATGTGTAAAAACTCCAGTTTGAAAGAGATTATAGTTAGTTATAGTTATAGATAGATTTGTCTACCCAGCATTGTTCAGAAGTAAGATTTACTGAATTAAGAAATAAACCGTGCACTTTCCTGCCTGCCTTTTCTATTACTATATATAACTATATTAATATGAAATCAGGTTCAGTGTTAGGTTTGAGTAACCAAGGGGCTGTTGGCATGGAGCCATCTCATTGGTTTGTTATTATAAGGAGATTAAATGGTCATTTTAACTTTCTGTTGATTAAAAATGTATTGTTGTTTTAAGTAATCACCAAATCCATCACATTTTTCTTTAAGTAATGTTTTATTTTTCTCCAACTAGTATCAGGCAGTAATAGTTATAGATTTAAGTATTTGTCAAAAGTTTTACACATTTTTGTGCTGAGATATCACAGATGAACAGTAGCAGTAGTGATAAAAAATAAATATAACAGAACAGGAAACAGTTTGATAAAACAGAAGTAATGCCTGCACATTTTTTTGTAGTGAGTGTGCAGAACCTTTGAACAGAAAGCACACATTTTGAGTTGTGTACGCTGCCTCAGGCCAAAAGCTGCAGGGATGGGCGCCAACTGAAGTACTATCAGGCTTCCTTCCCACGCAAGTCTCAGCTGCAGCTGTGGTTGGTGTGTAAACACAAGCTGTCTGACAGGCCTTTATGGTAATTCAAAGAGGCTCTACAGTAAACATTAACGGTTGTGCAACAGGTTTAATTCTAAGGAAGCGCACCAATGCATGGACCGGAAAGTGAAAGTTCAGGATGTGCCCCAATAGCCCATAGCATGAAAGACAACTCCAAAAGTAAATTTTCAACTAAATTAAAAGCTCTTTAATCAATTCTCAGTCAGATACCTAAATAAAATAAAAGGTTAGTTGGAGTTGCATTCATTTACTATTTTACGAAGAAAATCAAAAGATACTGAAAAGTCTACATATTGGCTGCAGATGCATTTGAAAAACTATGGGTTTTTTCCGTTCAGAGACACAGTTTAACAGTTTGAATGTTTGTCGGTCTCATCAGTCTGATCCATCCTTACGTCCTGCTGTTCTCTGTTTATAGCAGATCAGCTGATGACTGAGTTGTCTTTAGAGATTAGACAGGTCCGTTCTAAAAAGCACTTTGTCATTGTCTTTTAACATAAATATGTGTGAGATGTTATTGTTGTTGATGTTTTTAATCTATCTGTTGCTTTTTCTCATGTTTTAAATGCTTCTGTGCTTCACTTAATGTTTTTATTGTGTCTTTTTGTTAATTGTGTGTGCAGCACTTTGACTGGAACTAAAATGTGTATAGTATTTAATTTCAACCACTGTTATTGCTCCTGAGTCTGACAAACTGAAATAGCTTTAAGGTAATAGTTAGGAGCAGAGGCAGTGGTGGAAGTACAGTCAAAATAAAGACAATATAACAAACAGTATCCTTCTGAAAACCATCAACCATTGAATAAAATCAATGAAATCAGACACTGACACCAACCCACTTCCTGACCACTTCAAGAGGATTTAAATGTGTGGTTCTGTCAACACTAAACCAGACTCTAGTGGTTATAGAGAAAGTTCAAACTGGAGCATGAGGCTGCAGACTTTCTATATATTAAAACTAAATTAACAAATCATCTGACTTTAATGCTGCTAAAAGCTAACACTGTCATATTCTACAGAGCAATCTTTACTCAAGCAACATTTCAAAACATTTAAATGAGTAAAAATAAATGTTGAGATAACACATACGGACAGTGGAAGTAGTGATGCAAATTAATAACCGCACAAGAGACAGAACTAACTCTGTTTTTCTTCAGAAACAGGAAGTATCACCTGAGAGCGTTTCACTGTCTTTAAAGCGGACAAGACACCACTGACAATAATGACCGTTGATTTAATCTGAAAATCTCTGTAAAATGGGTCAACACTGGGATAGTTATACACAGAGACTATACTACACTGACTAAACTCAAAATTCCCATTGGGTTTTTGGATGTGGATTTTTAGCATTTAGTGTTTAAAAAGCCATGGCTGGACATGACACGATGATGATTTAATTGACCCTTTGAGCTGGTTATGGGTGACATGTGTGGTATTTGGTGGCATTTGTTGGTGACATTAAAAAGATAGATAATAGCTGTATTTGTCCCAAAGGAAGCTCCATTAGTTCTTGTTCTTACAGAGCGACAAACTGAGCTTTGCTGAAGAAGAAGTACATTTATTTTAAAGTGAAATCAACCTCACACCTTTTTTCTCTGTTTTTTTTTTTCACACACATTATGTCCCTGCATTAGATAATGATTTTGCAGAGTATATCGCATATTCTATGTGTAACTGTACTCTTACTTGGTTTGATTTTGAGTACAGTCTCACAGTATATTTGTCTTGTCACAATAACAGGGAGACATCCTGTTAGACTAATGATGCTTTACCATTTAAACAAAACTCATGACTCCTTCTAGTGTCTGCACTTTGGGTTGGATTATGTTATATACCATGTTAGTGTACTGAAAGTGAAGGTAAAATACTGAATATATATTATTTTGAACTATTGCAGGTTGATGTGACATGTGAGAGTTAGTGTGATCACACAACCCACTCGATAAATGACCTGTGTGTGGTGTTTGTTTTAATGTGTTTCATGTTTCTTTTAAGGTAATTCAAGGAGCATTTACAGGAAACATATGATTGTGCAACAGGTTCAAACTAAGGAAACACACCAACATGAAAACCAGGAAAATGAAGTTTTCAGGTTGAGACTCACATATAGTTTCAGTCAGTTTTTACCTAAAAGTGATCATTTTCTAGTTCGAGTTTGTCATTCTCAGCCACAAAGTAAAGACTCAAAAATCTACACTAAACACTATTAAACTGTTTCATAAAAGACAACAAACTAATTCAACGGTATAATTACTACAAGAGCTGCACATATATTTACAAAGAAGTTCTTTCCCACAAAACAGGACACTTTACAATAATCTGTAATAAGAAGTAAGTAAGAAATCAGCCCCGAAACATGTACTTGATACTTAGATTGTACTCAGTCACACAATTATAGTTTTCAGTGCTTTTTTTTTATACAGATACAAATCCTATGCGCAACTTTGCCCTGAGTTAGAGTGAGTTAGATACAACTGTTTTAATTCTGCCTCCTGTCATCTTTTTGCATCACAAGAGCTTTAGAAAATGTGTTTTATTGAGTGAGAATGTGCTATTTGGTGAAAGAGTTTTGTAAAACTGTGAATTGTGTTTAAGGTTTTGACAAAATATTGACCAGTGTGTTTGGTTTAAAGAATGGCATTTAGTGTTTTATCAGTTGTAATAAAGACTTGGAGGATGGCACTTTGCACAAGATGAGACATAAACTGTTTTCATTGATGGTTGAAATAAAATACAATCTCACACTGCCACTGACCTAATGTAAAATGACATGAAAACTGGCAGTGGATCTTTGTAAGTGGAGCACAGTCTATTCTTCTTGTGTTTGGTTTGGAGCCATTAAGACAAGTTCAGTGAAAGTAGTTTAGACACAGAAGCAGCGTCTCAGGCTTTAACGGGACTTTGTGCAGCCTGCAGCTTAAGATTTGTGTCCGTGTCTCTTCTCCTGTCCGTGTCTCTTCTCTTCTCCTGTCCGTGTCTCTGCTCCTGTACGTGCCTGTGCGTGTGGAGATGACGCAGACCGGAAGCACAGTTGTAGCAGAGAAACGAAAGAGTTACAGATTGAAGTCCCGCAGCGAAGTGAGAGATCACACGAGGTCCAGAGAGACACCGGACTCCGTCAAACATGAAGCTGCTCCCGCTCCTCTGTCTCCTGTCTCCGTGGATTGGACCAGCATCTGCTCAAGACATCAGTAAGAAACTACTTCAGTCTCTTTGTACCGCTTTAATCTGTGGTGTTTAGGACAATTAGACAGTTCCTTAAAGACACCTGCAGCTAGTCCTCATCATTATCATCTTCAGGGTTTAATTATAAATAGATGTGACGCAGGTCGTTATTGGGTCTGTTTTAAACACATTTGAGTCTAACACGTGTCTTGATGACAGTGTTCACCTGTTCATTGTTTTATTGAAGAAAATACTACGAGCTGACGTCATTAGGTGTGGCTCATAACTTTATGTCTCGGTTATTAAAGAGTGACTGGAGACGGTCTGTTCTGTTTGAGCAGAGCTACTGAGACACAGGTCTGATGTTTCTGATAAAAACACTTATCTATTTAAGTTCGTAATAGATTAACTATTAACTCCACTACTGTATTAAACTGATGCAGTGATGATGTGTCCGTTTCCTGTTTTTCCTGGAAGCCTTAAATGGACACAGTTTTGAATAGGCATCCGTATATGCTACAGAAATTAAATATAAAATTATATTCAGTGCGTTTGTGAACTGATAAAAGTATTTATTTTGCTTTTTTAGAATGATGCAAACAGAAGGCCCAGACTCTAAAGAGATATTATGTGATCTTTAGTGACATCTAGTGGTGAGAGTTTAGACTGACAAATGCAGAGAAAGTGTTTTTGTCTTAACACTGCTTTCAGATTCAATCACTTCTATCCAATAATTTTCTACTTATATCAGAAATATTCAGGATATATTTTGCCAGATAGCTACATTTGGGAGAAATGATCAAGACACAATGCAGTGATTTCACTTTGAGAAAAATGTGAACAAAAACAGTGCCTTAATGTGTTTTATTACAAGAAATACGATGGTATGGTCCAACTCCCGACTTAAGTTTTATGAAAATCTTGATCAAACTTTCTGATTACTTTGGAATAGCATGATTATGTTGATATTATTAAATGTTTATTACCATCAAATGTATCTAGTGTTTCTAACTCCTGACAGAATCAGTTATGGATCAAACCTGTTTGTGAGCTTTTACAATCCAGAATCAATCTCTTTAATAATGATTATAGCAGGAGAGGCTTGTCTAAAACCATCCACAGTTGTAGTAGAACTATATGACAGTAGATTTTAACAAACAATGCAAATTAGAAGATACCAAAACAGTCCAACATCCAAACCAGTCTGAATGCATTTAATCTAGAAAATACCCAAATCTCTCATGATTATTGACTTTAAGATATCACAATATAAATAGATCATGTTAGTGAAATATTGCCTAAGAATCTGACTTGTGTATTGTGTGTTTAATTGTCTGTTGTGTGACCAGGAGTCGTGACGGTGGAAGAAGGAGCAGATGCAGTCCTTCCTTGTAGCTCTAACGATGCTGTTGAGGAGTTTGATTGGAAAAAACAGAACGGAGAAGATGAGAATAAGGAGGTGTACCTTTATAAGAGAGACTCTGATGAAAATAAACAACAAGACCAACAGTTTAAAGGACGAGTTATTATTTTTAAAGATGAACTCAGAGCTGGCAATGCTTCTATAAAAATCCATTCAACTAAACTGGAAGACAATGGCACTTACATCTGTGTTTTAGGCCCACTTCACCTATCCTCCAGACAGAAATTCTACATTAGGCTTAATGTTGGTGAGTATTTATCACTGATTTTTAAATAAATTAGTTTCAGTGGATCTACTGCTTCAGTTTTACTTCATTTTTGTCTCCCTTTTGCTTGTTTATGTGTTCTTCATGTTGTTTTGCTTGTTTTGTATTCTGCCATTTAAAAAAGTAAAAGCTAAAAAGTAAAGCTAGAACAGATACCAGTGATAAATCTATCGTTATTGACTTTGAAATGTGTTCCATGTTTCTCTGATCAAAGGACATCTAAAAAAAAGTCAGATACCATCCAGTTCGATGGTATTTTATTGCCCTCTGTTGCCATCTAGCGGTGACTTTAATCAAAGGGTTAATTTTAAAACAAGGATTCTTAGATTATGTATTTATTATATTATATGTAAACCAATCAATTGATAAGCCAGATTCACAAGTGAAAAGGTTAAAATAAATTTTAAATTGAAAAGAGCCTTTTTTTTTTTTTTTATCAGATCCTGATGTCAGTGATTTGTTGAAAACAAATGCATCAGAGGTTTTCCTCAGAGCTCAGACTGTTACACTTTCCACTGTTGAAAACACTAAATGTATAATACATTATCTTTAATCTTCTAATCACACAATGACACTTTTTTCTGTTCTGTTTATCTTTCAGATGGTGTTTTAATCTTTTAGTGCCCGTTATCACACTTTACTTTTTAGGTTCTAAACTGAACTAAATTTAAACCATAATTAATGTAAAGGTGTCACACATTTTTAGCATCTGTTCAAACCAAACTCTCTGAGGTTTTTGGAAAAGCTTTGTTGTCACTCTGGCTTTAACACGGGTTAATTTTTCAACAATTTAAGACAAATAAATATTATGAATTAGACCAATTAGCTTTAAAAGTGTTTGTTTGAGCAGACATTAATCAGTTTATATTATGGGCTATCTGATTGAAATTTGGAGAAATCTCTCAGAAATTATAAAACTTCTCTATTGTTGTCAAATAAAAATGAACATTAAAAATATAATAATTTAATATCATGTACAGCATATCACATTTCTGACTACAGAGGTTCTCCAAAAAGCAGGTTTCAAATGGTTATTTTTATGTATGGTTATTTAGTGATATTAAACAGTTTCACTAAATGTCCTGATGATAATGGAAACAAGAAATGACAAGATACAGTTGTAGCTTATTTAATTTTATATTTGCATTTATTTTTAAGAAATAATTGACCATTTCAATAATCAGACCATCCCTTTTTAAGTTTTTATAGATTTTTCTCAGCGTCTCGTGTCTAAACCGTCCTCTTCCATATATGGTCAGAAAGGTGGTTTTCCCGGCTACAGTCTCTGATAGTTTTCTCAGTTTAACTCACCATTGGCTGGATTCAACTGTCAATCAAAGACCTGTGGAGCTTCATGAACAGACTCGTCTGTGATTGGCTGAGAGAGTTCTAAAGTTTAGTTCTATCGAACGTTGATGTCGTAGAACGACGCTGATTGGTTGGATTTGTTCCTGGGCGTGTCCAGATTCTACAGATACGAAACGCCATTGGTCCAAGACTTTACATTAACTTTAAATGGACTCAAAGAGAGCGTCTTAAACTAACTTTAACAACTTTTAAAAAACACTTTTCAGTGTGTTTCTTCACGTGTTCACTATTATTTTAGCTCGTGATAAAATATAAAACAGAGGAATTACTCAGTAACTTTTTCACTTTCAAACGAGCCCAGACTTATTTAAATGTGTGTAACTGTCGCCATGGAAACAACTTCTACCTGCAGCTAAACGAGGTAAAGGTGAAAAAAACTAGCGCTAATATACAATAAATACATAAATACATAAAGTATTTATATGTAACTTACAACATTATCACTAAACCAAACTGATTAAGAAAACTGAGACTGTGGTGTTTTGTTAGACGTACGGGTATTATTATATGCACAGATTTGAAAACTAAGGATTAAACAGATTAATTCAGTTTAAACATAAAACTCAGGTCGTATACATTCTGTTAAAGGGAAAAGGTTAAAAATAAGGAACGACCCTGGTGAGTAGTGAGTCTGACATCCTTTTTACTTTTTATAAATGTTATGCATTTGTTTAATAATATATTAATAGACCTACAGAATATTGAAGACAGTACTGTATTCAAGTATTCTGTAGGTCTAACAATATTTTTTATTTTTTAAAGCTATTTTAAGCTATTGCATTTATAATATTCAAAAATTAAACAAAAACTAAATTCTAGGCTACTCACACACACACACAAAAAAAACCCATATAATTAAATAATTTGATCTGTAGGCCTAATTTATATTGTTATATGTGTCTTATTTTTTTCTATCAATGACCACAGGTGCGGCCAAAAAGCCACATATAAATAAACTTGAAGGAACTGGAGACTGGAGTCTGCTTCAGTGTGAGGTTCATGGTTCACCAAAACCTGAAGTGGAGTGGAGAGACAGCTCTGGCAAAGTCTCTCCTGTGAAAGAGCCAAAGGTCACAGAAATACAAAGACGTTTCTATGTTACATCTGAACTGAATGTGACCAAGACTGACCACTACACCTGTGTAGCTACACAGAAGGAGATTCACCATCAGATTAATAATATAATATTTGAGAATATTCAAGGTATTTATCTGTACGTTTTTTCTTCTACCACTGGCTCAAAAACTTTTAATGACCTTAACCTTTTTTTATTAGATGTGATTTCTGTAGCATTAGGGGCAGATGTAGTTTTACCCTGTTCTCTCAGCTCCAAGGAGAACATTGAAAAAACAGTGTTTAACAGGAAGAAAGATGAAGAGGAGGTGTTTCTTTATAAAGACAACAGAGTAGAATAAGACGCTCAGTTCAAAGGACGATTGTCACATTTTAAAAATGAGCTGAAGTTTGGAAATGCCTCCATCAGAATCCAGAACACACAGATGGACGACAGTGGAACCTATTAAATTTAAACACTAAACAAAAAACTAAGTATGAAGAATTTAAAGTAAAAACATTGTTCCTGCTTCACTTACATAAATAATTTATCTGAATTAGTTAAGTTGGAATACTGACACAGTGTCCACAGTATAAAGTGGCCACAGGTTCTATTTCCTTTCTGCATTACCTTGTATTAATGTAATTCACATACAATTTAAACCATCAAAACATGTAACATGTTCAGTAACTTATAAATGTTTATGTACTCAAAAGTATAATTATTAGTGTTAAAATTAAGGTCAAACTTGCTAATTTATTCCTTAACGTTTCCAACCATCTAGCTTCTTTCCCTATTAATGGTTGCAGATATCAAAGCTGCTTAAGGTGTAAACTGGGTTACACTGGACAATTCTCAGGACATTTACTTCAGCCAGAATCTGCCTCTTTCCTACATAGCCTAAGTTTATTTATATATATTTATTTATTGCATTGTGTCTTTTTAGATTGTAATATTAATCATCAGCTTAATGCAGAATAATCTAATAATATCTGATAATCTTTTCCCCATGTTATTGCTTTCAGTCCAGCGCAAAGACGACTCTGGTAAGTCTGAGAAAGTCAAAGTAAAACACTGTTACTGCTTCACTGACATAAATGTTGAATATAATGAAATATAAATAAATATGACAGAGTGTACACAGTATAAAGTGGCCACAGGTGACTATTTCCTGTTTGCATTAACTATGTCTTATGATTAAGATTAATTTACATAGATATAATCAGTTGTACTGACCATAACTACTCAAAACATCTTCTGCCCTCAGTTACGTGTTGAGACCTAACTTAGACAGCGAGCTAAACATAAAGAATTCAGCCATGACGAGAGAGTGTAGTATCTTCTGGCTTTACTTTTCTTTTCTGTAAAACTGTAACAAAGCAAATGCAAAATACATAAGTGCTTTGAGTACACAATAAAAATAATGCAAAAATACACTCGTAATGCAACAAGGTAGTAATGAACAAACGAGTACAGTTTCGTGACTAGCATAAACATTACGGCTAAAGCTAACAACATTAGCTTACTCTCTCTTATAAAATATTAGATCCATCTGTGATCAAAATGGAAAGCGGAATGAAACCATACACGGATAACAGAAGACAAAACCCCAAACAAACCATAATTCAACTCACAGATCATGGATTGCCAAGGCTCACGGACGACAGTGATAAAGACAAATTAACTGTTGGAGTGCTTCCATCATATAACCGCTACTCTACTGTTGCTGCTTACAACTGTCCGCCACCAGATGGCACCGTAGTCCACAATAGAACCCAAACAAA
>JAWCTZ010000106.1:0-26694 GCA_036850595.1 Rhyacichthys aspro | reverse complement strand
TTCAACTTAACAATTCAAATATTAAGCAACTTTCCAAAAGGATACTGGTGTTCATCCCAGGTGACTCTGGACTCTGGATTGGACTGACCTTAACAGGAACCTTATCTTTTTGGTGTTTGCCTATAAATATCAACACTCTCTGGCCGGTAGAGGGCCTTCATTAGATCTTAGGGTTTTCAATTCAAGCCTGTGTAAGTGGCTGCTGGTATTGATCTCCAATGCACAATGTTCCAGAGTGGGACCCTGTTGGTAAAATGTCTGTTAAAACAGTTGTCCACCAGCCTAGAAATAATTGGATTAGAACAGCTCATGTATTACAACCCATAAGTGTTAGTTGTTGAAGTTTCCCTTTTTTAAGTTTCCATGTTGCTCTTTGAATCTGAGGTCTCAGAGAGTCATTGTTAAGAGTTAGGTGTTAGTATTGATTAGTGAAAAGTTTTCTAGTCAGTCCTTTTCACTTCTTAACCCTCCTCAGGAACAACTGGGCTTTGTTCTTCTCTTTTCCCTAGCACTTTCCTTATCTTTTGGTTTCAGAAACATTTAGTAATATTTAGTTAAAACTAAATCTCGTGTTGTTTACTCTGAATTTCTTCATTCTTTGTGTTTAGTTTAACATTCGAATACTGCAAATATATTTTGTTTTAGAAAGAGTCATAATAATAATTGTCTCGACTAAGAACCTCCTCCGGATTCTTCTCTTGCTCCTCTTTTTTTATTCATGTGAGGATCATGTGCACCTGAGCCACACAGGAAGAAAAATATGGGGCTTCTCTTTATTTTTGGAGTTACAATAGTGACTTTTTTTTCTTTGACTCTCGTGATTCCTTCCTCTGCATTTATTTGTATTGTATACATGTTGGATGATTATTACCAGTAAATTACCATGTGAATGATTTAAGAGCCCTAATCTCAACATCAGACACACCTCCTCAGGTGATTAAACCACAGTGAAGTACTTTAGCTCCAGACTTCACTACAGGCACCACACCTGACATTACTGGACAGTCTCCTGTCAGACCTGAAACACACCCAACTACAACACAGCATTAAAACAAAGAACTCACGCAGAGCTCAACGGGACCAGCACAGTCTCTAGAACAAACTTCCCTTCGTTCTTTAGACTTGGATCAACAAGCTCAATAGGTTCAAACAAACATAAAACAGGAAACACACACCAATCAAACAGTGCAGGTGACTTTAAAATGATTTTCTCTGCATTCCTTTAACCTTCCTCTTATAAACTTTTAATTGGTGACTTATTGCCTTTTCTTTAAGGACATAGTTTACGATCCTTTTGGCTATTTTTAAGAGACACACTCATTAAGTTTACTGTTTATGTATTGTAGCAGAAGCTTGTAAATTTATTGTTGATAGGCAATTGTTTAATCAATAATGATGGACTGACAAGACTCTGGGTCCATGAGGCCTACTTTTTTTCTTTTTTTTTCGTAGAAGGAAACGCAGTTCCTCATACCGAAAAGCTCTGTTTTGAGTATCTATCCATCCGCTAGAGCAGCTAAAGGAGGAGTAAGACTCTCAACGTTCGGCCCCCACACCATTAAGTCATGCTTCAGTTCCTGTGTTAGTGGCTAAATGAGCAGTTTCGTCATCCTCAATGCATTTTTTTTTTTTTTTTGCATTTATTGAAGTGTTTGCTCATCTAACTGTATTGCTAGAACAGATTTATCTGTGCATGGGTTTTCGCTCCATATGTCAAAGTATTTTGTGACATATGGTCGGGAACTAACTTATTCACGTGGTTCTGTGTGAATTTAGTTAGTTTGGCATTGAATATAAAGAATTCTCAACAATTGTAGCATCTACTTTTAAGCTTCTTTTTTATTTTTATTTATTTATTTTTTACACCTTTGCTTTAGAAGAGTGAGTTATTCAACAGTTACTTTAAATAATATTGTTTTACCAAAAGCAAAACTAATTTAAAATAGCATTGGCAGAAGTCGTTGCAGGTGGTTGCAGATGAAAACGTTGCAGAAAATGTCTGAAATTTACAGAATTAAACTCAAGTTTGCATAAGAAATCTAAAATTGGCAGAAACAAAAAAGCATAAAACCCAAATATTGAAAAACTATAAAAGGCAGACTTCCCAAAAGTAATAGCATAAATGTCCCAGAATTAAGGCACGTTTTAAAATTTGAATAACAAAGTTCAGTTCAAATTCACAGACGAATGGTAGAATAATACGAGAGGACACACGAGAGCTATGAGAGTGTCTATCTACTGATTAGTTGATTAAACAGTAGTATTTAAATGTAAATGTCAGGGTCTAGGAGTGGAATTGAGAGCCAGTGTCAGTACCCTGTGTCCCAGGTGAGCAGCACCCCTCAGTGCAGCAGCAGAACAGTTCATGTTGTAATGACCTCTGAGCAGCAGCAGTTGCAGTGGCATAGATTCAGTCCATTTGACCTGAGGAGTGTGGAGGAGCCCAGTCCACAAAGTGCAGCTTTAAGACCAGTCAGAAACGAGCTTTCTTTGTCGTTGGTGCTTCAGCCAGTGTTAGTCTCATGTTTCTCAGAGACGATACAGAGCAGGCAGCCATGTTCTCAGAAAAGTCTCAGTAGACAAAACAGAGCCAGGCAGGTTCAGTTCAGTTCAGTGCTGGAGCAGTGGAAACAACCAGCAAGGCACGTGAAGTAACTACCTCCCAGAAACACTAGGCCATCAACAGGTCTCATTTCCACTCACAGTTATCAGTGAAGACAGTCACAGTCCTTTATCAGTTGTTTATAAAGAGTCTGCAGCTGTACAGTCCAAATGAGGTAAAGTACTTTTAGAGGATTAACATCTATATTCAGAAACTTTAGGAGAAGACTATAGTCACTGTACTGACTAAGTTATAACTATTTAGCACCAAGGTAATTTATTTTGCATTATTTCTCAAAGATCAGCCTGAAAGCACCATTCATCAGGTTATACCACTTTAGAAACTAATACATTACTTTATGTTACAGCTATAAAAACTGAAAACCTCTGTAACTGATCTTTAACTGGTTTGATTCAAACACAGGTCACTGCAGCGACTCACTGCCAAGGTAAATGGTAACAAATAATGAAGACTAAATTAATTTTAAACTCTCAAGAGCATTCATTTAAGTAAAACTTAATTAACCTTCAGTTATTGTTAGACTTGGTGAGTCTTTTTTTGGTCAAAGTGACATGTCTTGGTTAGGAGATTTTATTTTTTATAAACTATGGTTTTGTTGCTAGTGTCCATTGGTCTCTTTTGATAACACACGTCTAAGATATTAAGGAGACATTTTTATCAACTATTACGAAGTATTATTGTTTAACAGAACATCAAGATCCTGAAGGCTGTTGCCATCTGGGTCAATGTAAACTCTCTTTCTAGTATGAGGAGGAAAAAAGGAATGGCTAATGCATACAACAAAACACTAAGTTCCAGTATTTCATAACAACAGCGTCTAATTTGATATTTCATAGACCAAGTATAACACAAAAGAATTACTCTATAGCTGACTACAGAGAACTACAAGACTCCCACTAAATTAAGACACAGTGAATCAAGTAATACTTTCAACACAACATCATCTCATTTCAAATCTGAATCTTTTAGGCCACAAAAGGTCTCATACTTCAAAGATAATTCAGCTTTAATTCAATGTTACAACAATCATTCACCATTAAGGCTTAAAGTAATGTTTGTTTGTTTTTTTTTTAAACCTGTTCCAGTTACATCTAGTTTAGGAAAACTTCACGTTTATATTTGATTTTACTTCACAAAGCACATTTTAACTCTCTTTTAATTTCCCATAAATACATTTACAACATTTCATTCTTAACTTTTGTTTGTTTGCTCTAGTTGTCTCACTGCTTAATTGTGTTTTTTATGCTTAAGAGCAAAGTATAGTATTATATTTTGAATTGGTCAATTAATAAAGCTCTAAAGAAACTTACAACTGTCCCTGTAACATTTCCCTGTTAGCATTTGGTCAGGGTCTTGTTGACCATTGACCTTCTTACACCCAGTTACAAAGTTCTTACTGACAGTTCAGCTGCAGAGGATGGAGACAGAGAACACAGATATAACATGTGACATGTAACTCATGCATCAGCTTTAAACTGGAGCTCTTTGGTTCCTGTAAACAACAATTAGAGCAGCATCAATTCTCAAAATATAACACATCATAATGAAACGCACATAATGAATAAGTGAGAAAACCCCAGGTTAATATGCACACATCCATAGATGTTACCCCTGTTTATCCTTCTGTTTTCAGGCTGTTATGTTGGTCAGATGTTATTTGCCTTGTCATTTTAATACAGTTTAGTTTAATCAAACTCAATAGTGCTTCTCCAGTGACCAGTCGCATCACTAAGATTATTTCAGATTAAACTCATTACAGTCACACTGTAATATTTTATACTGTATTTTTAATCAACAGTTGTTGCATGGCAGCCGTACCTTGTTGTGTGTTGGTATTTTTTCGATGATACGGCGAAAGGAGGGGGAGTCCACCGTGCAAATTGGAAGCATTTCCTCCACAATGTATCCAGCGACGAGTCTGTTAAGACTTTCCCCACTTACATTTTGCTTTTGACGGGAGAAGTCTAACTTTTGCTGTTTAGCTGTAGAGGGACAACTATCATCCGAGTCCGCCAGCAGAACTGCTTTCTCCACTAGCTTCAGCGTACTGTGCTGTCCTTTTAGATGTTTCAACAAGTTCGACGTAGAGTTTTTCGCTGTTGAAAGTCTTTTGTCCCCCGCACATATTTGACATCGGACAATAATGTTTTTACCCTTAATGTCGATAAAGTCAAAGTAATGTTTGTATTTCCAGTTGTCGTAAGCGCTTTTTGCTCCATCCATGCTGCAGTTGTTTATTGCGGCTGGGTCCCAAATTGATGACGTTACGCAGCGAGTGCCGCCAACGCGTCATTGACATGAGACTCTATATTTTTCCTGATCGTTTTACAATTTAAGAAAACCTCTGGGAGTTCTGTCGTCCTAAGAGTAACGCAGTAGTAACGTTGCGTTACTCGACTTGTAACTATGCTCTAAATACAGCATTAAAAAATATAACGCCGTTACATTACTCCGTTACTAAAAAAGTAATCTAATTACAGTAACGCGTTACTAGTAACGCGTTACTGCCCAACACTGAAATTTACTCACTACTGTATTAAAAAAACAAAAAAAACAACTTGATACTGAAGTTGATCTGAGTGAGATCAAACCAGAAAAGAAGCCGAATATGTGTTTTTGTTATTGTGAAGTATTGCTGTATGACAATTGTGGAGGGGCTACACAATCTCTCAACCTCAAGGCCTTCTGGTACATTAAAGGTCCCATATTATGCTAAATTGACTTTTCTGAGCTTTTAACCATGTTCTAACGTTGTTTCTACCTCAAACACATCCCCAAAGTTGTGTTTTGTTTAATTCGCGCATGTTTAAGTAATTTATTTAGTTTGAGCTACAGTCCTTAAAACAAGCTGTTTCATGCAATGACGTCAATAAGTGAAATAAACCACTCCTCTCCAGGAAGTGCTCCTCCACACTCCTCCAGCCCCTCCCTCCTGAACTGTCAACAAGTGCCGTGCTCCGCAGCTCAGACACAGAGAAGCATCACTGCTACTGTGTTAGCTTACTTACTGTCAGCAACATTCGGCTGTGGGAGTTTTACTGCGTTGTTTTCTCTCCCAAAAAAGAACTAACATGTAAGAGGTGGTTGGAGTTTATTATTCGAAACTCCCAGGGTAAAGTAGCCAAACAGGTTTTTGTCTGTAACCAACACTTCACTGAAGACTGCTTCGAAAACCTCAACATCGTCCAAACAGACATGGCAAAAAGTTAATTTTAAAAAAGGGTGCTAATCCCACTATAAAAGACACCGAAGAGGAGCCCAGAGCAGTAAGTACTACTATATTGCTAATGATAATTTCGAGTAGGGTTTTGTATAGTTTCGAGTTTTGTATAGCTTATGTTTAAAGATAATATCTTTGTTTTCATTCTTTATAAAACGCAAAACTGCTGCTCATGTCGCTAAAGCACATTTTGATAATTAGCGGCTGTTACCTTTTCACGGCAAAAACAAAGAAGTGTGAAAAGTGTCTGTAGGTTGTAGTCACATTGTCTAGTTGATTAGACCGTCGTCTTACTGTTGTTATGCTAACAGTGTGTGAATAGGGTTAGATGTGTTTGACCCTCGTTTCTTATCACGCTCTTAGGTTAGACAATGACAACTGAGTATCTATTGTATTTTCCAGAGCACTTCTCAAGAATCATCCAGCTTCACAGAACATACATTTCACCAACCAGAAGCAGCAGTAAATGTACAGGCAACCCCTGCATTGGTGCTAACTTGATCTGTGGCTACACAGTTATCTGCAAGCAGTCTGAGGTTACACCACTTCAGAAGTAAAGGTAAACAATGCAACAAAAACCCAGATCATATGAATTATACAAAAATGAACAACAACATAAGAGTACACACAAAAATGTAGGTCTTTGGTGTGTTTTTAGTCATGCATTTCATCAGGCATCCATAGAGCATTAGAGCTACAAGTACTCAATACTTTATCAGATTAGAAGTATGTTATTTTACAACAATTCAATGAAGAAATAAATAGCACTGTCTGTTAGATCAGAACAGCTTGTACACAAGATGAATACATGTCCCCAGTACAAAGCCAGTTTCCCAGTACCTTTTTTAATTCATTTTGCAAATAGTGTATGTACATTCTTTACAAATTACAACAAACATTCACTTCAGGAAATTACAGAGCCTGATATAACCTGATGTGCCTCTTCCAGACTTGGTGAAGAGCAGGAGACAGAAATGTTCAATGTTACATACTAATGTATGTTTTTCATGTTGATTTAGCTCACTTAATAATCTTTAAATGTGACACACTGCTGTTGTTCTATCACAGGTGTCCAAGCAGCTGTTGCCACTACAAATAGGAGCACACAGGAGGGAATGACCACTCTGATGCTTGCTCCGAGAAATCCCCAGCACCAGCTCACAAAACTCCTGCATGCAACAAACCTGAGTCGCCTGAAAGAAGATACAAAGATGTTTGGCGATATGCTCCTTAGCAAAACCTAAATAATTTGTATTTATGTGGAATTTATGATTGGAATTACACCAGTCTTTTAAATTAGCACTTACTCTTCTTCTGTTCTTCTTCTAACTGGTCCATAGTCTGTACGATAAATGTTATTTATATTTTGAAGAGTATATATGTTCAAGCAGTTGGCCTCCAGGCCAGGATGTGCTGTAACACACGGAGGAGGAGCAAGAAGCTGATTTATTTGCCTTAAAACCTAAAAATGAAAAATGATGATCAGTATTTACAGTAATGTAAAGCTGCATTTACATTTACAAAACTAATTACATGTAGTTTTCATTTTACTACAAGGTTGCAGGAATGCTATCATTCATAGCATTTTATTATAACAGCAGCAGTCTTGTGCTGTAAGCCTGTAAGTATGGGTGTGCACCATAGTCTATTTGAAAACAACATAACGTGGTAAGACCATAGAATGTATAAATAATGGAAGCAGTGTCTCCATTTGGTGTAATTTGTCCAAATGACACCCAATGAACGGCGCTTCCATCTTGGATATTTTGACTCCTCCTTTAGAGAATATTACTAATATGGGCAGAGAGGGCAGCGTCTAAACTGCTCCTGGGCGGGCTTTTCAAATGCGCGGTTCAGAAACATGCCCCTCATCTCAGAGCCGACCGGAGCTGGACAAGCTAACGGCTAACAACATGCTAACGGCTGCTGCTAACTGTTGTGGACCAGGCCTCTCACTCTGTCGTCTCTCAGCTCGGGGTAAGTCCACAAACTTTACAACGAAGTTTAGTTTAACTCCTGCTGTAAATATCAGATAATTATTATCAAAATTAAAGCGGTTTTACTTATATAATATAATATATCATAGTTTTAAGCATGAGGAAATTTTTATCTTAGTCTGGTAAACCTTTCTAGCACTGTTAAAAAATAAACCGTGATTTTCGAACATATTTCATTATATCCTTAATATTTGTTTAAATATCTGTCCCTAATTTGCAACTTCTGTACATTAAGGCTTTAGTATTTGAGGGAGGCACATTTTGACAGTAAAATAATAAAGCCTCATTCTTATTGATGATGATAATAATAATATAACAGCAATGTTTAAGCTAATAACACGTGAAGATATTCAAATAGTGATCTTTTAGTTCATATAACGCTAAACCCAGGACCCTGCAAATGTGCAGCATTTAGACAGACCTGTATTTTCCATTTACACATAAACTATAGATAAAGAAACACTCAGATCCACTTTTAATGTTTTTTTTTTCTTAGTGTGACATTGATGAGTGTTTAATTTAAGAAGCAGTATTTAGTCACACGTAAAATCTCTTACTTACTGTGGAGAAACAGCTTTGTATTTCTACATGTTTTATTGGCTAAACATTAAATACTGTTTTTTGTCTGTGTCTGTGTGTGTCCTGTGAGAAAGAACCTCTGTGGAACAGTTACATGAAGATTAGACCAGTGTCAAACCTGTGACAAAGAAGAACATGGACCAGCTTCACCTGCAGCCCCCTGAAAAATAAAGATCATGTTTGCCATACCTCAGGATATGTGTTTTACTACGTACTAGACTTGTAGTTTTTAGTGGTCTTGGTCTTGTCACAGCCTCGACAGTCTTTGGTCTCGGTCTTGTCTCGGTCTCGGGTCTCTCGGTCTCGCAATGTCTCGGACTGGCCGAACGGTCTCGAAGGGATTTGTAACCTATAATATCCAGGCAGGCACCGTTTTTTTTTTGTATATAATTATACGCCCCCTTCAAGTGGTACCAATCACATGCATTTTGTGACAGACAACGTTGGCGCTCGTCCTCTCACGCCCCTCCCCCTCTAAACCACGGTCACGGATCCATGGAGGAGGACATTAAATGTCGGCGAATTCGTCAGTGGTCAGGTTTGGTTTTACGAACCACAAGGAGTTCGTTTGCCACACAACTAAGAAGAAGAAGCATTCTGCAGTATGCAAATTTTGCAAAACATGTTTAACGGAGACGGGGGGGACCACATCAACTTTCACCAGACACCTGGAGAGAAAACACCGGGAAAGGTAAGCAACTAGCTCTGATACTTAGTTAGCAGTAACGTTAACCACCTCTCCAACCTCCCGTGACCTGTGTGTAATTTATTATTGTGACTTATTATTCGTTCTTAAATGTGCGGTATAAAGTTAGATAATAGGGATAGATTTTTGTAAGCCTCTGCGGACTTTATTAACCTGGTGAACACCGAGTGTAAACACATGCTAAGTACAGATAGCTAGCTCTTTGAATTGGCAACATTTTTGAACTGTTTGCCAAAAAGATGAAGTCAAATACAGAGATGATCTGTTAATGTGTCACACTGGATTGGATTTAGGTTTCATAATGCAAAGACCTGATGTTTAGACTGTACACTTATTTTTCATATCACTTGCAAGACAGTTTGTTGTGGTTGAATATAAACAGATGTCTTACAGATGTCTCTTTCCCTATTTTGCAGGTACTTGGAGTACAAAGCAGGACCTGCATCACTGGCGATGGCAGACGCCACACAGCAGACAATATCTTCCTTTGCGCAAAGAGTCCACTTATATGCCCCAAATTCATCCAGGCAACAGGCCATTACACAAGCCATCCTCCAGGACCTTGTCATTGGATGCTCTCTGCCCCTGTCGCTAGTAGAAAATCCAAATTTTAGACATTTTCTTTCTGTCATGGACTGCAAATACACTCCTGTGTCCAGGACCAGCTTGACAGAGAAGCAGATACCTTATCTAGTCAGTAAGGTTAAAGATGACATCATCAAAGTGCTGGAAGCGCAGGCAAGTGTTGCACTTACAACCGACCTCTGGTCTGACAGGAGGCTTCGCTCCTTCCTTGGAGTTACTGCACATATTGCCTGTGAAGACAAGGTCTCCTACAGTTTAAAATCCTTTTTGCTGGATTGTCGGCGTTTCACAGGGAAGCACTGTGGTGAACGAATCGCCTCAGAATTTGATGAAATTGTTGAGGAGTATGGCATTAGCAACAAAATAAGCTTCATTCTGACGGATAATGCATCCAACATGAAGCGGGCCTTTAAAGTGAGATTGCCGGACTCAGAGCAACCTGAAAGTGACAGTGATGACCTTGATGATGAAATGATGTGGGAGGACGTAGAAGACTTTGAACAGCCGTGGTCATCAGGTGAACGCTTGTCTTGCTTCGCACACTCACTCCAACTGGTTGTCAGTGATGGCATGAAAGAAGTGAAGGCAATAGCGAGAGCCATTAAGAGGCCACCAAGTTCACAACCCTGCTTCACAGCAGTTCTAAGGTCAGAGACATGTTTGAGACCCACTTTGGGGCTAAAAAATCTATCCCAGCAGCTAACAACACACGGTGGAATAGCACCTTAAAACAGTTAAAAGCTCTCACCACACTTGACCACCGGGCTGTCACAGAAATGTGCAGCGAATGTGATACAGAAAATATTGCGTTTTCAGTCCGAGAATGGGCCCAGCTGAAAGACATTTGTACTGTGCTTGAGCCTTTTTCTGAGGCAACAGACCTCACTGAAGGAGACACTGTGGTTACCATCAGCATGGTGGTCCCCACCGTCCTGGACTTAAGAACTCATCTCAACAAGATGGAAGTGCAGCTGCCGCAGATTGTGACAATAGTTAGAGCACTAAAAAAGTCTTTAGAGAAGAGGTTCTCGGGGATCTTCAGAAGGATCAACATGGAGCAGGGGGATCCCGAGGAGCCATTTAATCATCGGATCTACTTCCTTGCCGCCATGCTTGATCCCCAGTTTGGTTTGAGCTGGATAGATTTAGATGTCCATAATGGGGAGTCCGGTCCAGCACTGAAGAGGTTCAGAGACGACCTCAAGAAATCATTAACAGGTGGCTATAATTATTATGGTTGTTGTTGTTATTATCACAGTTATTGTTATTGTTATTATATTGTATTATATTATCCTGTTTAATCCTGTATTTTGTTTGTGTGTATGTGTGTGTGCACTTTTTTCCAGACCTTTTGATCAGAGAGGTAGACCAAGATGCAACTGCTGCACCGCTAGCAGAAGATGCAGAAGATGCAGGAGAACTGTGCCGTGACTCACTGCCACCCCTGAAACATCAGCGTCTTCTTTCACGCTACAAGGCCTTTAACCCTCCTATTCTCCTTGGGGTCAATTTGACCCCTTTCAATGTTTATCATTCAAAAAATAATAGTTGCCTTTGTTTTTTTTTGCTTCATATTTCATGACTTTTCCTAATTTGATGGGGACAACTGATTAAGCATAAAATTTTCATGATGATATTTTTTCAATGTGCTGAACACATACTATACGCATTGGTGTTCCTCAGGGGTCAGTTTGACCCCAAGCTGTTTTAGATGTGTAAAATGTGTCTGTCTGTGTGTGTGACCTAATAACCCCACACCTGCAGGTGCAGAGGTGATACATGTGATGCCCAGTCCAGCTTTGCCTGGAATATGCAGGTTTACACCAGAAAAAAATCAGGGCACAAGGGTTGTGCTTGATATGGCTGAAGGACTGCATGGGCATAATATTACATGTGATCATTTTTTCACATCTTATGCCCTGGGTGAGGAACTGCTCAAAAGGAAGGTCACAATGTTGGGAACAGTGAGAAAGAATAAACCAGAGCTTCCCTCTGAACTTCTTGCTGTCAAGAACAGGAAGGTAACATCTTCAGTGTTTGCCTTCACTGATAACGCAACTGTGGTCTCCTATTGCCCCAAGAAAGGGGCAAAGGGAAAGAAAAATGTCCTGCTGTTCAGCACCATGCACAAAGATGCTGCCCTGAGCAGCAGAGAAGACAAAAAAACACAAATGGTGCTGGACTACAATCAGACAAAGGGAGGGGACAACCTGGACAAGGTCACAGCCACATACAGTTTTCGGCACATGACTGCCCGTTGGCCCCTTGTCATCTTCTTCCATATCATTCATGTGAGTGCATACAATGCGTTTGTGATGTGGAGTGAAATAAACAAAGACTGGAACAGGGGAAAACTGAGCCGAAGGAGGATTTTCCTGGAGCAGCTTGGTAATGCACTGGTGAAACCTCAGATTGAGAGAAGATGGTGCCTTCCAAGAGCATCAACAGCTGCTGTAGCTATTGTGAGGGACATGCAGACAGAAACAAACACCCAAACTCCTCCAATGGTACAAACTGTGGGCAAGAAATGTGGCAGGTGTCAGGTTTGTCCCACCCGAAATGATTCAAAGACTAGCATGACCTGTTCGAAATGCAAAAAATATGTCTGCAAGGAGCATGCGCACACTCTCTGCACGTCCTGTGTGCAGTAGTGCATCAATCAATATGGTTCATTCTGTGAGAGTCATGAATGTGCACCCCAAATTAGAAAAGATTTGGATGAAAGATTTTCAAGATACACTAACTCTAAAACTCAAAGTTTGACCTGATGGTGGCGCTACAGGAAAGGTCATATCTTCACCAAAACCACTAGGGTACATACTCTTATGGCCATTAATGTTGTCAGTAAATTTGAGAAGATTTGTATGAAAACTTTTCAAGATAAGTTAATTCTAATTTTGGCCTGATGGTTTAAGTTCGGCCTGATGGTGGCGCTAGAGAACAGGTCAGCTTTAATTATAAAGGGCTTATTTATGTATTCAACAAATAAACAAAGTGTCTGACACAAAAACTCGGGCAACAATTCTCTTTAAATCATTTTCTGGACGCAAATATCCCTGGGGTCAGATTGACCCCCGAGGGTAAAAAGTGTTAGTAAATTTGAGGAGAATAGGAGGGTTAAGATGCAGCACAGCACAACCCGGGACTCGAGCATTACTGCACAAATAAGCAAGTACCTGGACAACATGAATGACTATGACTGTGATGCACTGACCTTTTGGTCAAAAAACCAAGAGCAGTTCCCTCAACTGCACAATGTTGCCTTAAAAGTCCTCTCTGTCCCTGCCTCTTCTGCCCCTGCCTCTTCTGCCCCAGTGGAGAGAGTTTTTAGCAGAGGAGGCATTCTAATGAGACCCCACAGAGCACGGCTAAGCCATAAGATGCTGCAGTTTTTAGTGTTCTTGAAGTGCAATCAACGACAGCTTTAACATGTGAACTCTCTCTGACATGCTTACACTCCCCCCACATATGCACGCACACACAAAACTACAGACACACAAATGGTTTCACACAGAAAGCTACAAAAAAGGCACGTACACAGAGGACATACTCACTCAACACACAAATGCATGCATGATACAGTATGTCTTTCGTTCTACAGTTTTAATGTATTACTTTATGTATCTGTTCTTTGTGATGTCTGTGTTCTATTGTTCTTGTCCCACTGAACTACAGGCTTCATATATTGATAAAGTGTGTTATAATTGAGATGCCATTGCACACATCAAGGTGACAGAATCTTGTGATCACCAGTTCTTCCTCTTGTTAATGTACAATTTGAAGTACAGTTTTGTAAACTTTTTTTTTTGCATTTGATTTGAATAAATATATGGCATCATTGGCCTGAATAATATTTGCATATCGTTGTGATTGATTAAGCATTAGGCCTATGCCATTTCAGTGATGCTGATATTATACAGTGTAATTTGGCTACTATAATGGTAAACAATGCAATTTCAAGTTGACAATTGTGTGTATCTTTAATATTTAAAATTCACGTTTCATCTACAAATTAAGTACAATTTAAATCATTAACATATTTACAATTCATTAGACGTTTTTTGAGGTGCAGGGTGGTGTTGGAGGCTTGTTATTTTGTTAGATGAATTTGGGACTAGTTAATAGTCATGTCAGTCCTTAACAGCACTCAAGAGTCAATCCTCAAATAGTGTAGAAATAGCAGTTATGCAATTGCCACACATATTTGATCTCAGCCAGTTGATGAAAATATTTATAGTGAGTTCACAAGACATGCACTGTCTATGTATAATTGTGCTTGTAGTTGAATACAATCTCATATTAATACTAAACAGCTGAACCCAGTATGGTGCTTATGTTCTACAACTCATGCAAGATTGCAAAAAAAAATAGTTTTTTTTTGGTCTCGGTCTCGAGCTGAACTAGTCTTGGTCTTGACTTGGTCTGTCTTGGTCTTGGTCTTGGTCTTGTCTTGGTCTTGATACTTTCTGGTCTTGGTAGTGTCTTGGTCTCGGTTTAGGCGGTCTTGACTACAAGTCTACTATGTACTAATATTTACTGTTCATAATGGCTCTGCACTCTTTTTAAACTAGACATGGTCTACAATTTTTAACATATGAAGATGATTTGATAAAAACTTACTCCCACTAATTAACTGCTGAGGGTAGTATTAACCAGAATGTGAACAGATTAAATATGTTTTTCTTTACGTTTTATGATGTATATAACATTTATTAACACAATTTACTTTACTGTCTTTAACTGCTGCCTGAGAGTGTTTTAAAATGATCTTAAATGAGAACCCTAAATAAACTTTAGGATTTTATGCTCAGGCCACAATTAGGAAGTCATGTGAAAAATAAGTGCAATAAAATGAAAAATAAGGCTGTGCATTGTTCATTTTTAATTGACTGCAAACTGTGACAGCACATGTGGAAAGTAAGGTGAAAAAGTATGTATTGTAATATATAGTACATTAGGATAGCATTTCTGTAATGCACAAAAACAAATGCTTGTTATTCTATGTTGTGTAAAATGTCTGATGAAAGAGAAGATGAAAGCGGAAGTGGCAGGAGTCTGGTCTTCAACACACACTGGTCAGGTTTGTCTGAATCACCTCCTTCAAGAAACAATACACAAAGTCAGTGAAATACAATTCAACGAAGACCCCAATTATACTGATCGGTTTATTTTAAGAATGTAATATTAATATAGATTCAAATCAATCTTTTCTTAAATTATAGGATTACTGTATTACAATATAAAACGTAAGCTTTTTTTTTTTTTCCTTAAAATAGCAATAATACGATTTAAATCTGCATGAGGGAGTAAAGCATTGCAGTACTGCATCATTAATCTCAATTTTGTCTAATCACAAAATAGTGTATTATGTTTAGAACAAATAAACATAGTCTTAAGAGCATAATTCCAGTCAATATTATAAAACTAGTCTAATCACAGTAATGTTCTGGCTTTACATTAACTACTTACATTTCTGAAAATGATAACCACATTTTAATGTCTTAATAAACAATTAAAATAATGCCACCACATCTTTTATATGAGACTGCACTTCCCCAAATCTAACATAAACATAGAAATATTCCTTAAAATTCAAAATATATCGAACTTTTCCATCTCATTTTGCGACTGGTTTTAACTGCTTTGATACCTCTGGGAATAGCCTTAAGGGCTGTTAGCATATCTGCTAAAATAAGTTGCTAATAAAGACTTAAGAAAATATACAATGTGAATGTTACTCACCAAAAAGACTGGAGCCAAGCTTCTTGGACGGTCTGTTAATGAAGGGCACATAATACTACAGAAAAATAACTAGTTTTATGCAAAACTTCTCTGAAGAGCAAAAAATGACACAGCTAACACCTAGCAGCTAGGTGTTAGCTGTGTCATTTTTATACGGCTCAGTTACTCTCAAAGCCATTGCTGAAAAAGTTATTACTACGATGTACTGTGTTTACTTCAGTTTGTTTCCAGCGGCGTACGTAGAGGTACCGTGACGTCAGGCAGGAAGTGGGCGGAGCCAACACGGAAGAGCTGAGCCTTAAAGTGACAGCGCCAAATCAGACCGTTCACTTTGGACTCATGATGAGAGCTCATTCAGACCGCTTGTATAAGATACTTATTGAGTGTTTCATGTTGCAGAACGTGATATGGTAACCTAAATGTATCCAAAATACACTGTATAAAGTTCAAAATAGTATAATATGGGACCTTTAAGGCAGAGATGAGGAAGGGACCCCTCAAAAGTTTGCCTAGGGCCCCAGATTTGCTAAGCCCGCCACTGCTGCTCGTGAGCGCGCACCTCTGTGTCTGTGAGTAAGAGTGCCCCCTGCTGCTGCTGAGCAGTCAGAGCCACAGCGGCTGCTCGGGGTGCGCCGTTTTGTATTCTTTAACAATTATGTAGTTCATAATAAAAGTAAATCTCCACACCGCTGAGTTGACTCACTCCATTTTGTTATCTTATCACAAGACCTGACACATCCCTAGGTCGACTTTAATGTTTTTTGTGCAGGGCATGCAGTTGGCGGTGGTGGATGCTGTCTGTTTTGATATTGGTTTTGCTAGTGGGCAAAAGAGTGGGCAGGAATTAATTAATTTTATTAACGAAAAATACACTATAATGTGATAGTAACGTCTGCCACAGGGCGTTGGTTAAAGATGTACTCCCCCCACCCCGCAACAATGTAAGGAAGGCCCGAGTAGTTAGATACTCAGAGTTTCTGCTTCATCAGCACAACTTGTTTCTACAGATACAAATCCTATGCACAACTTCTCTAAATTGGCTTTATTTTATTAGAAACATTGTATCTCAGCTCTGATTGGCTGTGTGTTAGTTATAACTGCTGTGTTATAATGGTACTTTGTGCAGCCTGAAGCTTATGATTTGTGTCTGTGTCTCTTCTCTGTTCCTGTCCGTGTCTTTTCTCCTGTCCGTGTCTCTTCTCCTGTGCGTGCCTGTGCGTGTGGAGATGACGCAGACCGGAAGCACAGTTGTAGTCGCAGACGCTGCAGAGAAACGAAAGAGTTACAGATTGAAGTCCCGCAGCGAAGTGAGAGATCACAACGAGGTCCAGAGAGACACCGGACTCCGTCAAACATGAAGCTGCTCCCGCTCCTCTGTCTCCTGTCTCCGTGGATTGGACCAGCATCTGCTCAAGACATCAGTAAGAAACTACTTCAGTCTCTTTGTACCGCTTTAATCTGTGGTGTTTAGGACAATTAGACAGTTCCTTAAAGACACCTGCAGCTAGTCCTCATCATTATCATCTTCAGGGTTTAATTATAAATAGATGTGACGCAGGTCGTTATTGGGTCTGTTTTAAACACATTTGAGTCTAACACGTGTCTTGATGACAGTGTTCACCTGTTCATTGTTTTATTGAAGAAAATACTACGAGCTGACGTCATTAGGTGTGGCTCATAACTTTATGTCTCGGTTATTAAAGAGTGACTGGAGACGGTCTGTTCTGTTTGAGCAGAGCTACTGAGACACAGGTCTGATGTTTCTGATAAAAACACTTATCTATTTAAGTTCGTAATAGATTAACTATTAACTCCACTACTGTATTAAACTGATGCAGTGATGATGTGTCCGTTTCCTGTTTTTTCCTGGAAGCCTTAAATGGACACAGTTTTGAATAGGCATCCGTATATGCTACAGAAATTAAATATAAAATTATATTCAGTGCGTTTGTGAACTGATAAAAGTATTTATTTTGCTTTTTTAGAATGATGCAAACAGAAGGCCCAGACTCTAAAGAGATATTATGTGATCTTTAGTGACATCTAGTGGTGAGAGTTTAGACTGACAAATGCAGAGAAAGTGTTTTTGTCTTAACACTGCTTTCAGATTCAATCACTTCTATCCAATAATTTTCTACTTATATCAGAAATATTCAGGATATATTTTGCCAGATAGCTACATTTGGGAGAAATGATCAAGACACAATGCAGTGATTTCACTTTGAGAAAAATGTGAACAAAAACAGTGCCTTAATGTGTTTTATTACAAGAAATACGATGGTATGGTCCAACTCCCGACTTAAGTTTTATGAAAATCTTGATCAAACTTTCTGATTACTTTGGAATAGCATGATTATGTTGATATTATTAAATGTTTATTACCATCAAATGTATCTAGTGTTTCTAACTCCTGACAGAATCAGTTATGGATCAAACCTGTTTGTGAGCTTTTACAATCCAGAATCAGTCTCTTTAATAATGATTATAGCAGGAGAGGCTTGTCTAAAACCATCCACAGTTGTAGTAGAACTATATGACAGTAGATTTTAACAAACAATGCAAATTAGAAGATACCAAAACAGTCCAACATCCAAACCAGTCTGGATGCTGCATTTAATCTAGAAAAATACCCAAATCTCTCATGATTATTGACTTTAAGATATCACAATATAAATAGATCATGTTAGTGAAATATTGCCTAAGAATCTGACTTGTGTATTGTGTGTTTAATTGTCTGTTGTGTGACCAGGAGTCGTGACGGTGGAAGAAGGAGCAGATGCAGTCCTTCCTTGTAGCTCTAACGATGCTGTTGAGGAGTTTGATTGGAAAAAACAGAACGGAGAAGATGAGAATAAGGAGGTGTACCTTTATAAGAGAGACTCTGATGAAAATAAACAACAAGACCAACAGTTTAAAGGACGAGTTATTATTTTTAAAGATGAACTCAGAGCTGGCAATGCTTCTATAAAAAGCAATGCTTCTATAAAAATCCATTCAACTAAACTGGAAGACAATGGCACTTACATCTGTGTTTTAGGCCCACTTCACCTATCCTCCAGACAGAAATTCTACATTAGGCTTAATGTTGGTGAGTATTTTATCACTGGTTTTTAAATAAATGTAGTTTCAGTGGATCTACTGCTTCAGTTTTGCTTCATTTTTTGTCTCCCTTTTGCTTGTTTATGTGTTCTTCATGTTGTTTTGCTTGTTTTGTATTCTGCCATTTAAAAAAGTAAAAGCTAAAAAGTAAAGCTAGAACAGATACCAGTGATAAATCTATCGTTATTGACTTTGAAATGTGTTCCATGTTTCTCTGATCAAAGGACATCTAAAAAAAAGTCAGATACCATCCAGTTCGATGGTATTTTATTGCCCTCTGTTGCCATCTAGCGGTGACTTTAATCAAAGGGTTAATTTTAAAACAAGGATTCTTAGATTATGTATTTATTATATTATATGTAAACCAATCAATTGATAAGCCAGATTCACAAGTGAAAAGGTTAAAATAAATTTTAAATTGAAAAGAGCCCGTTTTTTTTTTTTTTTTATCAGATCCTGATGTCAGTGATTTGTTGAAAACAAATGCATCAGAGGTTTTCCTCAGAGCTCAGACCGTTACACTTTCCACTGTTGAAAACACTAAATGTATAATACATTATCTTTAATCTTCTAATCACACAATGACACTTTTTTCTGTTCTGTTTATATTTCAGATGGTGTTTTAAAAATAAGGAACATCTCTGGTGAGTAGTGAGTCTGACATCCTTTTTACTTTGTATAAGTGTTAAATGTTTGTGTACCAATCCAAATTTCAAACACTGTATTCAATATTTTGTAGCCTCACAATAATTTAGTATATTTTAAAGCAATTTTAAGCTATTGCATCTATAATATCAATTACAAATGACACAAACAAATAATATGTCCTGTGATTAAATCATATATTTATTTTTATTTTTTTCTTCCATCAACAACCACAGGTGCAGCACCAGAGCCATGGGTGAAAAAACTTGAAGGAACTGGAGACTGGAGTCTGCTTCAGTGTAAGGTTCATGGTTCACCAAAACCTGAAGTGGAGTGGAGAGACAGCTCTGGAAATGTGCTTCATCCTAAAGAGATAAATGTCACAGAAAGAGACAGACGTTTCTATGTTACATCTGAACTGAATGTGACCAAGACTGACCACTACACCTGTGTAGCTACACAGAGGGAGATTCTACATCAGGTTAACATTACAATATTTGAGAATATTCAAGGTATTTATATGTGTGTTTTTTCTAATTTACTACTGGCTCAAAAACTCTTAATGACTTTGACCTTTAAACTTTTTTTGTTAGATGTGATTTCTGTAGCATTAGGGGCAGATGTAGTTTTACCCTGTTCACTCAGCTCCAAGGAGAACATTGAAAAAACAGTGTTTAACTGGTTTAAAGACAACAAGGAGGTGTTTCTTTATAAAGACGACAGAGTAGAACAAGACGCTCAGTTCAAAGGACGAGTGTCACATTTTAAAAATGAGTTTGGAAATGCCTCCATCAGAATCCAGAACTCACAGATAGACTACAGTGGAACATATATTTGTAATTTTTCAGATAAACAAGAAACTTACATTAAGCTTATAGGTGAGTATTATGTTATGTTAATGTGCCAGTGTACATATTATTATTATTATTATTATTATTATTATTATTATTATTATTATTATTGCCTTGTGTCTTGTTTTTATGTTAACTGTAGTTCAGTGTGTTCAGTTTCCATCATCATTATTTTGGCATTTGCACTGGAAAATATGTGCAGTGTAGTTTGTGTTTACCTAGTTTTTAGACTACACATACACGCACACATATATACATTTATTTATTTTCTTGTTATTGTTTTCAGTCCAGCGCAAAGACGACTCTGGTAAGTATTAGAAATAAAAAATAAGATATACTAATGACACAGTGTTGATAGTATGAAGTCACACAGGTCACTCTTTTATTTCCTATCTGGATTATCTATGTCTTATGATAAACATTAATTTACATACACTAAACAAAACTATAAATGCAACACTTTTGTCTTTACTCCCATTTTTCATGAGCTGAACTCAAAGATCTACGACTTTTCTATGTAGACCACAGGCCTATTTCTCTCAAATATTGTTCACAAATCTGTCTAAATCTGTGTTAGTGAGCACTTCTCCTTTGCTGAGATAATCCATCCACCTCACAGATGTGGCATATCAAGATGCTGATTAGATGATTATTGCACAGATGTGCCTTTTGCACAAATGTGCCTTAGGCTGGCCACAATAAAAGGCCACTCTAAAATGTGCAGTTTTATCACACAGCACAATGCCACAGATGAGGGAGTGTGCAATTGGAGGCTGACTGCAGTAATGTCCACCAGAGGTGTTGCCTGTAAATTCAATGTTCATTTCTCTACCACTTAGGTGAGTTAAACTTAGATGACATAATCTCTTTAACTTCACTTTTTGTCACTTTTTTCTCTTCCAGCACTACCAGTTTTATGGATTATAGTTGCAGCTCTTAGTTTATTTGTTTTGTTAGTTGCTGGAGTTGTCCAAACAGTGCTTTGTGTCCAGGGCTGCCTCACATTACAGTGTAAAAGAGGTAAGATTTCATAAAAATTCAAGCTATAGTTTGGTGTATATCACCCTCACAGAAAACAGGTCTTTTTAGGGTTTCTATTGGGCTTAATTTTCAGGGCTGTTAAACCATAATTGCCTCACTTGTGTCCTCAGTGTTGATGTGTAGTATGTACTCAATACCTCCACAGAGAAAGACAGTTCACTAATCTCACCTCCAAATGTCTTTGAATTTGGCACATTTAGGGTGTATTTATCCCATTCACCATGTTATCAATTGTTAAATAAAAACTTTTTTAAAATTAATTTTACTAATTAATTTTGAAGTGGTTATATGTTTGCTCCTGCAGGTACAGGGTTAAATGAGGCAAATACTCCTTTGAATGGTTACAGTTCTTCTGGAAAAATGACTGACCCACAAATTATTTAATAATTAGTAAGTATCAGTCACTTCTAAATTTTACAGTTTCTATGCAAAACTAACTATTAAAACCCAATGGGACTTTTTGTGGACACAATAAACCATTTCTCAAACACCAACATTACCTTGTAGAAATCTTCTGGTCATGTTATGTCACCTTATTGTGTGATTATTTACAGATTTGGCTTGTAAAACAAGAAACCATTATTATTATTTTCATTGACTTATTTGGATTTTTCAATATTCACTAGAAAATAATAAATTTTTTACACTTTGTAATCAACTGCGTAATGCAATAATATCTTTTTTTTTTCATGTTAGTGCTTTCAGTCTCGTGCAAAGACAACTCTGGTAAGTATGAGAAATTTAAAGTAAAAAACACTGTTACTGCTTCACTGATATAAATGACCTGAAATGGTTAGGTATCACAACAGATGCCTCTCTGGAAAAAAGAGAAACGTCAGGGAGAATCAGAAAGACGCATCCACTCCCAGGATGGACAGGACGTGCAGTTAAAGTCCATCATATACAAATGAAAATCAGGAGTCTGCATGTCCTCCCCGTGTCACCGTGGGTTCTCTGCGGGCACTCTGGCTTCCTCCCACCAAAGACATGCATGTATAGGTCAATTGGTAACTCTAAAGTATCCCTAGTGAATGAATGTGAGTGAATGTCTGTCAGTGTCTGTCTTGAAGTGTCAGCCCTGCAACTAACTGGCTATTGTCCAGGGTGTACCTCGCCCAAGGCCCAAAGCTGCTGGGATAGATTCCAATCAACAACGACTCCCAACGGGAATAAGCGAAAGAAAATGAATGAATGAATATGATGCTATTTCTGGGCCATGATGAGAACCCAGACTAAAAATCTAGTTCTAGTTCAGTTGTTTGTTTCAGTTGTTTTGTATTTTGACTTGTTTTGTGTCTACATATGAATATATTACATTTCCTCTGTGCTTTTTACATATTTGTTTTTGATGAAAAAATTATTATCCTGACTCTAAAAAATACTTAAAATAGCATCAGCAGTTTATACTGTAATTTGTTGAATAAAGGAAGTCAAAATCATAAAATCAACAGATTGAATGTTTAATGTTGCATCTGGGGCAGCCTGACAGACTAGCTCCGCTACAAACCTAATTTTATCTGATACAGTTATCTGATTTTTACCTATCCTGTGCGGATGTTGTTGGAGACTGTCAGTTTTAACGGCACTTTTAACTGGATAAATATTTTAAACAGTTGATGTAATTTTACCTCAAAGAAGTTGAGCTGTTTAGCCTACCGGTGAGCAATGCCTCCACTCACCTGTACATCCAGTTGTGACAACTGTTTTAATCTCAGCCAGAAGGTGATCGAGCTCGAGGAGAGAATATCCACATTATACAAAATCCAGGAGGCTGAAAAGGAACTGGATACAATCAAGCATCGCTGCTACTGTGTTAGCTCACTTACCGTCAATACTTTTACATTACTTTCAATACACTGCACACCAGCTCCTTAGGAGTCTCCAGGCAGCATACATTCTCAACTTCAGTAGGCATTGTACGGTCATTTCCACATGTGCACCGATAAACATAAGCAGTTAACACGCGCTATGCTACGGGCTACACCATAGAAACATACACAATAAATAGTTTCTCATTTACCAAGCAGAAACGTCTTGTAGAAGCCTTCGAGGTCTTTGTGTTTGCTCATGTTCTTCGAACTCAGAGTCAGACTCTGGGTCGAAGATATACGGCTCAGTTACTCTCAAAGCTATTGCTGAAAAAGTTATTACTAGATGTACCGTGTTTACTTCAGTCTGTTTCCAGCGGAGCGCTAGCGTGATGTCATGAGTGGGCGGAGCCAACACGGAAGAGCTGAGCCTTAAAGTGACAGCGCCAAATCAGACCGTTCACTTTGGACTCATGATGAGAGCTCATTCAGACCGCTTGTATAAGATACTTATTGAGTGTTTCATGTTGCAGAACGTGATATGGTAACCTAAATGTATCCAAAATACACTGTATAAAGTTCAAAATAGTATAATATGGGACCTTTAAACTGTGGCCTGCTACAGTTGGGGACTTATAATGTTCATTACCATCACATGTATCTAACTCTCTGCAGAATCCGTTACAGATCACACCCATTTCCTGTTTCTTCTGTGAGTTCCTCTTATTATGAAAGAGAGAAACAGTCTTCTTTATAATGATTACAGCAGGTTCGGCTTGAGTACCTATGTCACTATGTGACAGTATATCTTTAATAAACAAAGCAAGAAGAAACATGTCAAAAGTCTGGCCTGATGGTGACACTAAAGTGAAATGACAGTGTCAGTACTTCTGTAATTATGTGCTCTCTATAATATAATAATATAATATATTTTGATACTGGGCTATACAAATAAAATTAAATTGAAAAAATTGAATTGAAATTTAAAACAATTAAAGGAATTCAGAAAAATGATATGCCTCACCTTGAAAGTGATATGTGTAAGATTAACTGGGATCCAGTCCTACAAACAATTCAATTAATTGTAATATACTAATAGATTATTAAGGTCAAGTAATTCAGAAATGTACAAAGACCATCAGATTGAGGAGAAAACCTCAGTCTTTGCCTTGGATTACTAATGAGATATGCAAACTAATGAAACAGAGAGACCTGGCGTTCAAGAAATCAATCACAACAGAACTATACACTGATAATGCCATTTTTTAAATCCTTAGAAATAAAGTGGTAAGTGAAATAAGATAAGCTAAAACAGCTTATTTCATGCACCAGAGTCTAGGATACAGTGTAAAATCAATAGTGCTATATCAGCCCCCTGGAATATAAAACAGGATTACCACATTCCTAATGTAGGTGTATATCTGTGTTAATCTTGTCAGGCACATCTCAGTTCATTCATGTGGTATTTGGTGGACTTTGTTTAGCTACAAGTCCAGCATATTGACCTGACGCTTATAGACCTTTAGCTGGTGTCAAATATTGAGCAGAATTGACATAAAGATTAAAAAAACCAGTAAGAGTTCCTCAAGGGCATGACTAACAAACTAAACATGGACAATAAATTATATATAATAATATTTTTGTTATTGTATCCATAATATATCTCTCTACGGTTGCCAGGTTTAAGGTTTCAGATTAAAATCACATAACTCTTTCTTTTTCTCAGGAGAGGATCAAATCTGCCTGAATCTGAGAGAGTCATGTGTTCATTTCCAGTCGGTGGGTGTCCAGCAGATTACATCAATCACTAAACGCCTGAGTCTGTTGAAGTTCTGGGCAAATACAACTGAGTGTGGGTCATTAAAGTGAAACATTTGAAAGAGATCCTTGAGCCCGGTCCTGGCTCAGATGGTGGGTCTGAGGTGGTCCGTGGGTTGCCAGGACTTGGGCCAGACCAGGCTGTATTTGTATATGGCTTCAAATATTTAAACTTGCAGAGGTGAACCAGATTTATTAGAAGGTGTTAGAGATTTAAATGTTCTCAAATAAAGGAAAGTAAGAGCATGATCAGACTGAGTCAGGGTTATAAATGACATCCTCATAAAAGGGCAGCCCTCTCCACGAGTGACAGGATCTTGGATGGAGAGACCAAAATAATATTGTTTACAGAGTGGCAGGGTCTTCTAATAGAGACTGGGTCAGGAGCATTCATCCACAGTAAGAGGAGCAGCTGGTCTGGATTCTTCCTGGATGCTGCTCCTCAGACTCTTTCTGTGCATATCACAACTAGATTCACTTGGATGACCTGGAACAACTCAGTATTATCTTAGAAAAGAAAGTGTCTGTGAGAGGGAGGTCTGAAAATCTCTGCTTAGATCGCTGCTTTGTCTCGGGTAAAAGAGAAATAAAGATTTTATCTGCCTGTATTTTCTAAAAGTTCACTGTGTCTTCACAGATGTAATTTCTTCATTGTAATTCATTTAGAAAGTGCTTTGTCTAATAATTCTGTCTGATTTTGATTACTTTATTTTTTGCTCTGCAGTGGTCAGGTGAGTTCACTTGAAAAATATGGGAATCAACTAACTTAATAAGTTTTCTAAACCTTAATGTAAGATTCTGTGTTAAAGAAACATGAGTGCACTTCTCCTCAGAATGTTCTGGCTCAGTTTGTCTGCTCTATCGACCGTAGAAGGAAAAGTAAGTGATACTGATGGCTTCTTCCATTAGATTTTAGCCTAATATCTCACAGCACAGCAGTTGCCTCAGTGATAATGGGCTTCACAGAGACACAGAGATGAACAGTCTGTCCTTAAGTACATGTAGGTGTTATGTGACATTGTTCTCGTCATCTACTGTAAATCTTAAGCGTTGTACAAATGGGTTTTACTCAGATACCTTAAAGATAACACTTTTCTCATGGGAAAGCAGCACAGTAGCTCAGAGCCAGCTGAACCGGTTCATGAAAACACTGGTATCTGATCTCATAAAACTGTGAATCTCATAACAACAGCAGCTTATTTGGAAAAATGACATGACGCGCTGAAGACTGGTAGTTATTAAATGAACGCCTCTTTCTTTTGAGGCAGGACACCCACCGTTCTGTTATTTCTACATCACATTATCTCATTATTCAGTCCTGTACGGTCCAGTTGTTCCAGTGACTGTAATGACCCTCCTTCCTCTGGGACCGTCCTGCAGAGAGACTGTACAAAATAACTCACTTCAAAGCCAAGTGTAATGCTCTGATGTGCTGTTTACCGTCTTAACGTCACATGAAACCAGTCTGTGCAGCGGAGGAAGTGCAGTTAAAGTGTGTAAAATAGTCTGGTATGGATTAAAATGGAACAAAACGGCCAAATCTAAATTGTTTCAGATCAATACTCTTTACATTTGTTTATCTTAATAAAATAATAGCAGGCAGTAGGTTAGGTTCCAGATGCATTGTGGGAGATGTGTGGTTAAAATGATTTAAAACAGACTAAAATGGTGCTAAAGCAAGATTATATAAAAATACTATTCCACAAACTATAATAAAATACATATTCAAACACACAAACCATTTCCATCCCTTGAGCAGACAAACTGAGGCCAGAGGAGACACAGTTATAGCTATTTATAGCATTGAATAATTTTAGTGTTTTTACTCTAAATTCATTGTCTATTGTGAGCATATTTACTCAAACTCAAAATATGTTCCTACACCTTCACTGATGAACATGAGTTGTTCTTTTGTGTAAGTGCCACCAGGAGGCAGCACTGATTCTCGTTTATTCTCTTGTTCACAAAGCCTCAGTTTGT
>JAWCTZ010000105.1:0-85467 GCA_036850595.1 Rhyacichthys aspro | reverse complement strand
CAGTGTCACTTACTTATAATAAAGTAAAAATGACATAATTTCAAGACTATTTTGAAGACATTTTTTTCCAGATTATTTTCGGGTTTTATTGGTGGTGTAGCAGTAGCTGGAGAGGAAACGGGTGATAGTGAGTGGGAATGACATTAGGAAAATGACCTGACCGAGACTAGAGCCTGGGTCTCTGCATGCTGGGCATATGCTCTACCTGAGCTGCCAGAGGCGCCCCCACTTTAAGACATATTTAGGACTAGACTCAATAAATAGTATTAGAAACATATTAGAATAACTTTATTGTCATTGTACATTGTACAACGAAATTGAAAGGAATCCATTGGTGCAGGTATAAATAAATGAATAAAGTACTGTTTAAAAAGGTAAAAAGATTAAAGGTTATAAGTTAAAAACACACACATTCATCACATTCAGCTATTTCACAGCTCCCTAAAATTGCACAGAATAAGTTAAAAATATTGCACTTGAAAAAAAACAAACAAATTCCACTAAAAAGGCACTCACATTTTAGTAGCATTTAAGGTGATAATGGCTCTTGGGTAACAAACTGTTTTTTAATCTGTTTGTCCTTGTTTTAATTGTCCTGTATCTTCTGCCCGATGGCGACAGTACAAACAGAGAATGTCCAGGGTGGGATGAGTCTTGTAAAATGTTTTTTGTTTTTTTTGAGGCAGCAGGAACTGTATAGTTCTTCCACAGATGGGAGAGGGTGGCCGATGATCTTCTGGCAGTAGTGGTGACCTCTGGAGCGCTTTTTCTGTCCACAGCTGTGCAGCTGGAAAACCAAGCACAGACACAGTACGTTAAAATGCTCTCTATGGAGCAGCGGTAGAAGGTGTTTTAGTATTATGTTTTAGTTCACATAGCATTGCTTCTCAGAATGTTCAAACTTCTTGACCATTCACTCCACTCTCCTGTCTGAGCCACTTCCCTGTTTAATAAAGTTTTTAAGTAAATTTTAAAGCAACTCAGGCTACAATTTCTACCTTAAAAATGGAGCTTGAGAATCATTCAAATAATGCCTTTAAATTAATTTCGTTCATGACGTTTTAAATCTCTCTCATGTTTCAAAGACAATCAATCTTATTACCAGTGACTGGAGCCAAAGATCTGAAGCTAGTATTATAGTATATTTTATTTTATTTTAATATAATATATATATATATATATATATATATATATATATATATATATATATATAAGTATATATTAAGCGTTTTTGTGATCAAGTCTTCTGATTTGTTTACATTTTCCAGATGTGTTTATGCCAGTTTCACCCACTCTTGTCACATGTCAACACATTTCGATCTCTGTGTAACTCTGCTTCCAATCACTACAAATCCATCTCACCTTCCTTACTATCTATCCTTGCATACTTGCATACTTGTGCCTTCTGTTTGGCCGTTGCCACCTCTATCTTAACCGTATTTCCCTATATTCCAGTTTACTTTCCTCAGTCCTCTCACTGTCACACTTCTCTCCTTAACTTTCTACTACCAAGTCTCATTGTCAACTTTCCTAGTTCCAGATGACATACTTAGCACCTTCCTACCTGTCTCCCTGATCACCTTGGCTGTAGTAGTTCTGTCTTCTCGAAACACTTCCTGACCACCTAAAGCCTGTCTCAACTCCTTCTGAAATCACGCCGCACTCTTCGTTTTCAACTTCCACCATTTTGTTTCTGCTTTGCCTTTGCTCTCTTCATCTTCCTCACCACCAAAATCATCTTACACACCACCATCCTATGCTACACTCTCTCCTCCTACTACTTTTCAATCGCTCTCTCTCTCAGCTGCTCTCTTTCAAATTACACCATCTGCATAAGATATAGTAGCCATTCATAAACTCTGACCTACTGAAAGTTAAAGATTTAGTAGAATTTTAAATAGTCCAAATAATGTTTCTACCGCTTAGTCCCGTTGGGGTCACGGGTGGCTGGAGTCTATCCCAGCAGCTTTGGGACAATGGGCAGGGCTGACACATAGAGACAAACATTGACAGACAACCATTCACTCTCAGATTCATTCACTAGGGATACTTTAGAGTTGCTAATTGACATATATATGCATGTCTTTGGGCGGTGGGAGGAAGCCGGAGTACCTGGAGAGAGCCCACGGTGACACTGGGAGGACATGCAGACTCCTCACAGACCAGAATTAGCTGATGATGTTTGGATCAGCCACAATCAGCCAAGGATTGGCCAAAACCAGCCAAGGATGTTTCAGGCGGCTGGGATTTGAACTCATGACCTTCTTGCTGTGAAGCAGGAGCGCTAACCACTCTGCTACTGTGCACCCCCAAGTAATGTTGAAAATTAAAGGTCCTATATTATACTATTTTGAACATTATACAGTGTATTTTGGATACATTTAGGTTACCATATCACGTTTTGCAACATGAAACACACAATAATTATCTTATACAAGCGGTTTTGATGAGCTCTCATCATGAGTCCAAAGTGAACGGTCTGATTTGGCGCTGTCACTTTAAGGCTCAGCTCTCCCGTGTTGGCTCCACTCATGACGTCACGCTAGCGCTCTCGCTGGAAACAGACTGAAGTAAACACGGTACATCGTAGTAATAACTTTTCAGCAATGGCTTTGAGAGTAACTGAGCCGTTTATCTTCGACCCAGAGTCTGACTCTGAGTTCGAAGAACATGAGCAAACACAAAGACCTCGAAGGCTTCTACAAGACGTTTCTGCTTGGTAAATGAGAAACTATTTATTGTGTATGTTTCTATGGTGTAGCCCGTAGCATAGCGCGTGTTAACTGCTTCTGTTTATAGGTGCACATGTGGAAATGGCCGTACAATGCCTACTGAAGTTGAGAATGTATGCTGCCTGACTCCTAAGGTAGCTGTTGTGCAGTGTATTGAAAGAACTATAATAAAGTAGCCTAGCAATATGTAGAGCTATGCAGTAACACTTGTTAGTAATACATGTTGCTGACGGTAAGTAAGCTAACACAGTAGCAGCGATGCTTCTCTGTGTCTGAGCTGCAGAGCACGGCACTTGTTGACAGTGCAGGAGAGAGGGGCAGGAGGAGGGGGGAGGAGCACTTCCTGGAGAGGAGTGGTTTATTTCACATATTGACGTCATTGCGTGAAACAGCTCGTTGAAAGGACTGTAGCTCAAACTAAATAAATTACTTAAACATGCGCGAATGAAACAAAACACAACTTTGGGTATGTGTTTGAGGTAGAAACAATGTTATAACATGGTTAAAAGCTCAGAAAAGTCGATTTAGCATAATATGGGACCTTTAAAAAAAAAAAAAAAAGAAACCAGACTGAGTCCAGAACCTTTTTCAGATCAAATCTACTCTTTATACAGCAAATTTGAGGGGTAGAAAACGGTTAAGCAAAAAGTGTAAAGGTGTAACATAATGGAAGTTTATTTTTCGTTTTTGTCATCGCCTTCTGTACAGAATACCCCCGCGTGGTGGAATATTTTGGGGTTTATTAAGGAGTTAATAAGTACTTCATTTTTTGTTCCTCTCCCTCTGACTCAATGCGGATTTTGACTTCAGGTATGTAAAACTACATTTGTTTAATTATTTCTAATATTTTATAAAAGTCTGTGTAGTTTTATTGCATTATGTATTTAGTAGAATGTTGTGACTTATGCCAAACTTGATATTCAACGCAACTCTTTATCCATGCGCAAACATTTGTTCTGTTTGGCAGGCAGGCTTAGGAGGTTGGTTCAATCTCATCTCCTGAACCCTAAATTGGTTTTAAATGCTGACAAAACCAAACTCATGGTTTTCTCTAATGGTAACAATTTATCAGGAAATATTCCATCAATCCTAACTTCTCAAGGCAAACCTATTGGTCTGAAATTACAATTATCTCTGTATTCTTCTTGACCGTGAGCTTTTATTTAAAGCACATATTGGCCAACTAATTACTAAACTAAAAGTGAAACTTGGCTTCTTCTTTAGAAATAAATCCTGTTTTTCCCTCAGAACCAAGAATTTTCTGGTATCTGCAACATCACAGAATTAAAAAAAGCGCGTTGTTTTTTAATTCTGTGATGGTAGTGATTGAATTTGAAGTTTTTTCTGTTTAAGGACATTAGTAATGTATTAAAAGACAATAAACAAGGATTACAGACATTGGCTTGCGAAGTTTGGACGCTTATTTAAAAAAAAAAATCTGTGTGCGATCTTTGTGATCAGACTGAGCTACGGTTAGCCGCGGCTAAGCTAGCCACTACACTAGAAAACATCTCCACTGTGGCGGCTGTCAACAGTGTGCCTCCGCCGTAGTGTTTTCATCACAATGGCACTGAAGAAAACCCAGTGGTGGAAGAGGTGGATGAAATTTCTTTCTGAGTACGTAATAGTAATAAAAACTCAACAGAAACAATTCCCTGAACCGCTGGGGTGTTAAAATATTGTGTGCTCAATTCATTCATTCATTCATTTTCTACCGCTTAGTCCCGTTTGGGGTCTGGGGTGGCTGGAGCCTATCCCAGCAGCTTTGGGCCTTAGGCGGGGTACACCCTGGACAGTGGGCAGTTCGTCGCAGGGCTGACACTCATAGACGAACATTGAGACAACCATTCACTCTCACATTCATTCATTAGGGATACTACCAATTGACCTATACATGCATGTCTTTGAGCAGTGGGAGGAAGCCAGAGTACCTGGAGAGAACCCATGGTGACACGGGGAGGACATGCAGACTCCTCACAGAAAGACCAGGGTTAGTTGACGATGTTTTTGAGTCGGCCACAGTCAGCCAAGGATGTTTGAATTGGTCAGAACCAGCCATGGATGTTTTGAGTCGGCCGGGAGAAGGCAAAACAAAATTAAAAACAATTGGGTTACCAAATGCAACGTATTTATCAAACCCAATGGAACACCGGAGGAGGCCAAAGTTCTGGTCAATAGAAGTATGGAGGAGCTGGACAAATATAACAGAACACTACTGGATCAACAAGGTAAAGAAAAGCAACTGTGTACACTCATACAATGACATCCAGTAACATTTCATTTAATTCAAGAGACATTAACGACATAAGGGCCCAAACCATGGTCCTCTGCATTAAAACCACCTGTTGTACATATTGAGTTAAACACCAGTTAACTGTTTACTGATTCAGACTGAAGGTGTCTCCTCCTGATTCAGCTGTATAACGAGTGCAAGTGAGTACCAGGTAAAATTGTAGATTCAAAGACATAAACCCAGTCAGCTTTGCCCGTATTTAGACTCTTTGCCTTGATTTGAGCTCTGGATGTTTGAGTTTGTTGATGCTGTTGAAGAGTGGGCTGTGATTGTGACTGACAGGAACTGCCTGTTGTGTGGAATATATTATACAACCAGAGAAGGTAAGAGATTATCTGCTATTAATAATAATGAAGTCGGCTACTATATGTTAATATTGTTATATGTAAAGTTGGTGTAGATGAAGAATAGCATGGTTTTTGGGCATTTGTGTCCATCTGAGCGTTGCGCTCAGATGGACTCTGGTTTCAAACTGCATTTTTTGTTCCGGCAACTAATAATTTAGAAATTAAGCACTGAGTAGTAATTAGTAGTAGTGAAAGGTGATCGCTGCAGCCTCCAAGACCTGTACGTCTCCAGCTTGGACATGGACTATTTGAGCTTTATTCAATAAATAAATTGAATTGGCATCCTTGGTTTTCTGTGTTTTGTTGTTCGTGTCAATTAATTCGAGTAAGTTGAGTTAGCTGAGTAAGCAGGCCACTGCTAGAGAAAACATACTTTATCCAGATCCAGAAACAATATACAGTCCACTAAATAGAGAAAAAGTGTCATGATATATGAAGTGTTTATTTGGTTTATTGTATTATGTGATGTTTTGTATAGTCATGTCAGGTACAGCTGATCTCCTTCAGTGATGTAACTGTAACATCACTGAAGGAGACTCTTCACAGAGGCCTCAGTGTCCGTCCTGAATACATAATGGATTGCTCCACTGTCTCTGTGTTCACAGTTGCACTCAGAGGAACTGCTCTGTTGAGTTTTTACACAACACACTAACTTTACATGACTGTTCTCAGAGAAGTAACAGTGTGATAATTTGTACAGTAAATAACCTTTACTGTATTGTGGTCTGTGTCTAATGTAAACAGAGCACTGTCTGTACATTTTACAGACGCTGGTTGCAGGCTGTGGTTGTAGAAGTTCTCCTGAAGTCGTCCTGTTTTGCCTTCTCTTCCTAAATGAACAGAACAAATAGAGAATATAGACTTTATATCAGTAAAATAACCACTAAACCACTGTGTGCAACAGTTCGTATATGTGTTACTGTATGTAACACGTTTTCTCTCTACACTTTCCAGACCTTACGGTGATGTAATATGCCCTTGGTTTTTGAACTTTTATTGGCTTTATTATTTCTGTAAATGTATCCAATTCTGGTCTACTTCTAATGAAGCATTATCTTGTCCTGTGTTCACAAACCTGGAGCACAGCACTGACAGAAACTAATGTCAAATGTTTTGAACAAGCATTACCTGTTACACCTCCCTTTACGAAGCTGTGAATGTCTGTAAACCAAGCTAATACAGAAAAACACACTGATAAATACATTTTTACAAAACATATATTGCTCTGAGAAAAGAGACAATAGTATGCAGACCTATAAAGCTTGACAGAAACTACATTTAATGATTTACTTCAGTGTTTTTGCAGCCAATGGAGGGTGAAGGTAATAAACTTGTTTTATGTTATAGCAGTATTAGTACTAGTTTGTGTCTCACTTTTTACTTCTACTAGACGTTCTTTCAAATGATTGGCAAAAATTAAAGCTAGAATTTTGTAATCAACATTTAAAAGAGTAACTGGTCTCTGTTTTTTTGTTTTGTTTTTAAAAAAAATAAGGGGTCAGGTTTGGGAATAAAGCAGATTGTTTCATAGTAACTGACTTGTCTTCTTGTGTAATGCATTGGAATGAATAATGGGTTCTCAAGGATCTCCCAAAAAATGTTGATAAAATTCTACAGAAAGTCCATCACAGCCTGGGGATTTTTGTAATTAATTAATTTCTAAAATTTCTTTTTGTTATAGGTTACACGAAGTTACTTGAATTAGTTTTCCCTTGTTATAACCATTTGCTTTGGGACTTTATGAAGGCTACTTTTACCATTTCTTTGTACATTTTATCTACTTTTTCTTTTAGCTGTTTCCTTTTTATTTCTTCTTCATTAAGATTATTTTTAATTATTAATGCATTTAGTTCATCCATAATACTTACTTCTTTGGCTATGAAGTTTCTTTATTACGTTTTATTCCAATGTCTCTTATTTAAAATTTGAAATATTCCCATTTCTGTATGTGACTGAGCACAATTTTTTAAAGATGTTTTTGGCTGTTTTTAAAAAAAAAACTAAATCAGAGAATTTATTGTCTGTAAGTGTTAGTGTTTAGTTTCCAAAATCTACGAATGATTGTTATTTTGAGTTAATCCAGTTAAATGGATTATGACAGATTGGTGGCCTCAAAGTGGGGCATAGCTTCCTTAACAAACTGTGAACAGGATAGAGATATAAGCCATAAATTTATTCTGGAGCAGTTTAATCTACTGCGATTGCTCCAAGTATATTCTTTTATGTTGGATTTTAAAATTGCCATACGTCAACCACAGACGGTTGTTCTGTCATAAAAGTTGTGGTTTCGATCTAGAGGCTTGGATTGGTTTGCTTCTATTGAATCATCAGGTATCTTATGTCTGTTTTGAATCTCTAATAGTTGTACTGGTACATAATTGTGTAAACATTGTTTTGGCTAGGATTGAGTTGTTGTGGCTGTACAAATTGCAGACTATAAAGTAAGAGTTTTCTATTTGTAAACTTAAAATTATCCATCTGCCTTCCTCTGAGATTGTGGAGTCAATAACATCTCCTTAAAATTTATTAAGTAAAATGGCGACCCCTGCTGAATGATTAGAACTATGACTAAAAAAGACTGACCCCCCATTGTGATTTCTCAAAATGTCACATTGTCAACTGAATGCGTTTCTGCAAACAAATAACTCAAGCGGCTAGGACACTCCCTCATAAATAGGCCTCGCGTAAGGACGGCGCCATACAGCGATATACCTCCATCCACCAGAGGGCAGGCTCCCAAAGAAGAATTATATTATAAAATCCAATTGCAACTTTACAAGTGTAAAAACCCTTTTACAGCCTGGTACAAAAGATGGTTCTGGTCTCTAGAGCTGAGTTCTTGTTACGTGACAACTCTGGGGAGTGAATTTTTAAATTCTTTGGTTTGCCCTCAGTTTAACTTTAGGGTTATGCATAATTAAGGGAGTGGCTACTTTGATTGACAGGGTGTCATTTTGCGTGGGCCATGGCGGCCGCTAGCCTGTACGATGCTAACGCTAGCTGCTAGGTGTTAGCTGTGTCATTTTTGCTCTTCAGAGAAGTTTTGCATTAAACTACTGAGTTATTTTTTGTAGTATTATGTGCCCTTCATTAACAGACCGTCCAAGAAGCTTGGCTCCAGTCTTTTGGTGAGTAACATTCACATTGTATATTTGCTTAAGTCTTTATTAGCAATTTATTTTAGCAGATATGCTAACAGCCCTTAAGGCTATTCCCAGAGGTATCAAAGCAGTTAAAACCAGTCGCAAAATGAGATGGAAAAGTTTGATATATTTTGAATTTTAAGGAATATTTCTATGTTTATGTTAGATTTGGGGAAGTGCAGTCTCATATAAAAAGATGTGGTGGCATTATTTTAATTGTTTATTAAGACATTAAAATGTGGTTATCATTTTCAGAAATGTAAGTAGTTAATGTAAAGCCAGAACATTACTGTGATTAGACTAGTTTTATAATATTGACTGGAATTATGCTCTTAAGACTATGTTTATTTGTTCTAAACATAATACAATATTTTGTGATTAGACAAAATTGAGGTTTATGATGCAGTACTGCAATGCTTTACTCCCTCATGCAGATTTAAATCTTATTGCTATTTTAAGGCAAAAAAAACTTACGTTTTATATTGCAATACAGTAATCCTATAATTTAAGAAAAGATTGATTTGAATCTATATTAATATTACATTCTTAAAATAAACCGATCAGTATAATTGGGGTCTTCGTTGAATTGTATTTCACTGACTTTGTGTATTGTTTCCTGAAGGAGGTGATCCAGACAAACCTGACCAGTGTGTGTTGAAGACCAGACTCCTGCCACTTCAACTTTCATCTTCTCTTTCATCAGACATTTTACACAACATAGAATAACAAGCATTTGTTTTTGTGCATTACAGAAATGCTATCCTAATGTACTATATATTACAATACATACTTTTTCACCTTACTTTCCACATGTGCTGTCACAGTTTGCAGTCAATTAAAAATGAACAATGCACAGCCTTATTTTTCATTTTATTGCACTTATTTTTCACATGACTTCCTAATTGTGGCCTGAGCATAAAATTCTTCAGTTTATTTAGGGTTCTCATTTAAGATCATTTTAAAACACTCTCAGGCAGCAGTTAAAGACAGTAAAGTAAATTGTGTTAATAAATGTTATATACATCATAAAACATAAAGAAAAACATATTTAATCTGTTCACATTCTGGTTGATACTACCCTCAGCAGTTAATTAGTGGGAGTAAGTTTTTATCAAATCAGATTCATATGTTAAAGTATGTAGACCATGTCTAGTTTAAAAAGAGTGCAGAGCCATTATGAACAGTAAATATTAGTACTTAGTAAAACACAGATCCTGAGGCAGACATGATCTTTATTTTCAGGAAGCTGCAGGTGAAGCTGGTCCATGTTCTTCTTTGTCACAGGTTTGACACGGGTCTAATCTTCATGTAACTGTTCCACAGAGGTTCTTTCTCACAAGACACACAGACACAGACAAAAACAAAAAACAGTATTTAATGTTTAGCCAATAAAACATGTAGAAATACAAAGCTGTTTCTCCACAGTAAGTAAGAGATTATACGTGTGACTAAATACTTGTATGCTTCTTAAATTAAACACTCATCAATGTCACACTAAGAAAAAAACATTAAAAGTGGATCTGAGTGTTTCTTTATCTATAGTTTATGTGTAAATGGAAAATACAGGTCTGTCTAAATGCTGCACATTTGCAGGGGTCCTGGGTTTGGCATTATATGAACTAAAAGATCACTATTTGAATATCTTCACGTGTTATTAGCTTAAACATTGCTGTTATATTATTATCATCATCAATAAGAATGAGGCTTTATTATTTTACTGTCAAAATGTGCCTCCATCAAATACTAAAGCCTTAATGTACAGAAGTTGCAAATTAGGGACAGATATTTAAACAAATATTAAGGATATAATGAAATATATTCGAAAATCACGGTTTATTTTTAACAGAGCTAGAAAGGTTTACCAGACTAAGATAAAAATTTCCTCATGCTTAAAACTATGATATATTATATTATATAAGTAAAACTGCTTTAATTTTGATAATAATTATCTGATATTTACAGCAGGAGTTAAACTAAACTTCGTTGTAAAGTTTTGGACTTACCCCGAGCTGAGAGACGACAGAGTGACAGGCCTGGTCCACAACTGTTAGCATCGGCCGTTAGCATGTCGTTAGCCGTTAGCTTGTTCAGCTCCGGTCGGCTCTGAGATGAGGGGCGTGTTTCGGAACCGCGCATTTGAAAAGCCCGCCCAGGAGCAGTTTAGACGCTGCCCTCTTTGCCCATTTTAGTAATATCCTCTGTAGGAGGAGTCAAAATATCCAAGATGGAAGCGCCGTTCATTGGGGGTCATTTGGACGAATTAGACCAAATGGAGACATTGCTTCCATTATTTATACATTCTATGTGTGGCGTGTGTTGGGCTCTGTGGGGGTCTGTGTAGGGACAGTCTGTATAGGGACAGTCTGTGTAGGGACAGTCTGTGTTGGGACAGTCTGTGTAGGGACAGTCTGTGTAGGGACAGTCTGTGTAACAGTCTGTGTTGGGACAGTCTGTGTAGGGACAGTCTGTGTTGGGACAGTCTGTGTAGGGACAGTCTGTGTAGGGACAGTCTGTGTAGTCTGTGTTGGAAGTCTGTTTAGGGAAGTTGTTAGGGACAGTCTGTGTAGGGACAGTCTGTGTAGGGACAGTCTGTGTAGGGACAGACAGAGAAGTCAAGTAGATGGACAGACACAAGAACCACGTGTCCCCGGGACGTCAGAGCAGAGACAGGAAGCTGCCTAATTCAGATTGTGTGATGAAAGTAATACATGTAATGATGATATAGAGTATATAATTCAGTTTTAGAAAAAGACGAGGGTGAGACAGTGATTTCTGGCAGTGATGAGGAAGAGCGTGGGCCGGTCCTGACAGAAGAGGGACAAAAGGACCAAGAGGTAGGGACATTAGTCCAATAAGTCCTGTACAATGGTGCTTCTACTACTACAACTACTACAACTACTTGATCGAGTAAAAAAAGTGTATTTGTACAGTATTTAATTTAATTTTGGTAAATAAACTATTTTAATTGAATCAGCTCACATTGCGTGTGAATGAACTGTTATTTTTGTCTTTTTGTATATGGACCCCCCAAATAATCCCTTGCCACCCCTTTTTTAAAAGTCTAGCTCCGCCACTGATCTGTACAAACCTTTTTTTTTAAATAATTTAATAAATACAGAATGATTCTCTATTTATCATCACGTCATGAATTCAATGTTTGAATTCTAAATCCTCAGTCAGACCTTGACATTAAAAACACAGTAACCTTTGGCAAAACTAAAATAAAACCAAAAGATACACAAAACCAACGAAAAAACATCCAAGTTACAGTTAAAGATGGAAAGTGTGTTTATTTCTTACAAACAGGAACAAAAATAAAAGAACAAACCACATTTACAAAACACTATTAATGTCTCATCAATCATTATATTATTATGTTTTTAAAATAAATATGGCTTGTTTGAACTTCATGATTTTGCCTCATCCTTAAAAAAAATACCAAAGCTCAGTTTAAAGTTGGTAAATACATTTTCCTTTTTAAGTTAACAATTGGCAATTTATTTCTTTTCTTGTAGATTTTTGATTCAATAACATTAAACTAAGAACAGAACAATGACTCGACAGATTCACCGAACGCTGGTCGCCACAGGATCCTATTTTAGATCCTTAAAATTAAATTAAGAACTACATTTAAACTAAATATTTAAGTCAGTGCGTTAATGTTAAGTGCTTTTCACGTTCACAGTTTAGCAACAATTTTCTAAAATACAAATAATATATATAAAGAAAGAAAAAACTTGAACAGCTGGAAGGTCTTAGAAAAATATCTACATTTAAACAGTTTTTGGTGCTGTGTTGTTTTTTACTGGTTTCTTCTGAGATAAAATCCAAAGGTTAAAGAAAAACTAAAAAGACAAAACTGATTTATATACATTCACTAAACTGTGAATGTGTTTAATGTCTGTTTTGTTGAACTCTTCTTGTTTCCACTTTAAAACTGTAACAAATGCATTATTTTTGCTCATATTTTAAGGTTTATAAGTAGCAGTATTTTTGAAACCCATCCAACGGTGAACAATGTTTTTTATTTTGGTTGAACAGACTGGAGCTGCCGCTGTTTCTCCCTTTTCTGTGAAATGTAAACTTTTCATGGATCTTAAAAACCTCTGAGTTTAGTCCTGTTTCCTGGATTTGAACCAAAAACATTCTGACAAACTTAAGGTTACTGTGAATTTAGTTAGATCCTGTTAAACGTAAACATAGTTGAAATCTGAACAGCTGAATGATCTACTCAACACCTCAGTGGCTGCTCCAGACCTCCAGGAGCTGAAGGGTCTCAGCTGCAGACCTTGCCCAGGATCGGAGCCCCGTCCCTGGGCACAGACCTCAGTACAGCTCCTGAGTCGAGTCGACTTCTGGACGTTTGTTGTGCTTCTTTTTGCGGCTCCAGTTCAACAGCGACGCTTTAACGACCTGCCCCCGCCCCGAGCCTTCTGCCCCGGGTCTGAGGGGAGGCACCGCCCTCCGCTCCACCTGCACAGGTGAGGACAGGTGAGGACAGGTGATGTTACCTGGGGCAGGTGGTGTTACATGGGGCAGGTGTGTTACCTGGGGCAGGTGGTGTTACCTGGGGCAGGTGGTGTTACATGGGGCAGGTGGGGTTACCTGGGGCAGGTGGTGTTACATGGGGCAGGTGTGTTACCTGGGGCAGGTGGTGTTACATGGGGCAGGTGGTGTTACATGGGGCAGGTGTGTTACCTGGGGCAGGTGGTGTTACATGGGGCAGGTGGTGTTACCTGGGGCAGGTGGTGTTACATGGGGCAGGTGGTGTTACATGGGGCAGGTGGGGTTACCTGGGGCAGGTGGTGTTACATGGGGCAGGTGTGTTACCTGGGGCAGGTGGTGTTACATGGGGCAGGTGGTGTTACATGGGGCAGGTGTGTTACCTGGGGCAGGTGGTGTTACATGGGGCAGGTGGGTGTTACCTGGGGCAGGTGGTGTTACATGGGGCAGGTGGGGTTACCTGGGGCAGGTGGTGTTACATGGGGCAGGTGGGGTTACCTGGGGCAGGTGGGGTTACATGGGGCAGGTGGTGTTACCTGGGGCAGGTGGTGTTACATGGGGCAGGTGGTGTTACATGGGGCAGGTGTGTTACCTGGGGCAGGTGGTGTTACATGGGGCAGGTGGGGTTACCTGGGGCAGGTGGTGTTACATGGGGCAGGTGGGGTTACCTGGGGCAGGTGGTGTTACATGGGGCAGGTGTGTTACCTGGGGCAGGTGGTGTTACATGGGGCAGGTGGTGTTACCTGGGGCAGGTGGGGTTACATGGGGCAGGTGGTGTTACATGGGGCAGGTGTGTTACCTGGGGCAGGTGTGTTACATGGGGCAGGTGTGTTACCTGGGGCAGGTGTGTTACCTGGGGCAGGTGGTGTTACATGGGGCAGGTGGGGTTACATGGGGCAGGTGTGTTACCTGGGGCAAGTGTGTTACCTGGGGCAGGTGGTGTTACATGGGGCAGGTGTGTTACCTGGGGCAGGTGTGTTACCTGGGGCAGGTGGTGTTACCTGGGGCAGGTGGTGTTACATGGGGCAGGTGTGTTACATGGGGCAGGTGTGTTACCTGGGGCAAGTGTGTTACCTGGGGCAGGTGGTGTTACATGGGGCAGGTGGTGTTACATGGGGCAGGTGGTGTTACCTGGGGCAGGTGGTGTTACATGGGGCAGGTGTGTTACCTGGGGCAGGTGGTGTTACATGGGGCAGGTGTGTTACCTGGGGCAGGTGGGTGGAGTGCAGAGTGACCACACTGAGGGTGGAGCCTTGGTTGGAGCTGTTCTGTAGAAACTGAACCACGTCTCTGTGTTTGGACCATTTAGTGTCAACTCCATTCACTGCAACAATGTAGTCTCCCTCACGAAGACCAGCCTCCTGTAGACCGGGTAAGACCAGAGATAGACCGGGTTAAACCAGAGATAGACCAGGTAAGACCAGAGATAGACCGGGTTAAACCAGAGATAGACCAGGTAAGACCAGAGATAGACCGGGTTAAACCAGAGAGAGACCGGGTTAAACCAGAGAGAGACCGGGTTAAACCAGAGATAGACCAGGTAAGACCAGAGATAGACCGGGTTAAACCAGAGAGAGACCGGGTTAAACCAGAGAGAGACCGGGTTAAACCAGAGATAGACCAGGTAAGACCAGAGATAGACCGGGTTAAACCAGAGATAGACCAGGTAAGACCAGAGATAGACTGGGTTAGACCAGAGTTATATACACAGGTTTTAGATGGACTTGAACAGGTTTTAGCTGGACTCGTCCTGACCTGAGCGGGGCCTCCAGGGACCACAGCTGCCACCAGGACAGGGGCGTCTCCTCTGAGCGTCAGCCCCAGGCCTCCCTCTCTGCTCCGGGGCAACAGCACCGTCCTCAGGGGCCCCCAGTGAGACCGGGCCCCGAACACACACAGAGGGCCCTGGAGACCGGGAGAGACCGGGGTTAGACCGGGCTGAACCGGAGAGACCGGGAGAGACCAGGGTTAGACCGGGCTGAACTAGGAGTCTGGGTTAGACCAGGAGAGACTGGGTTAGACCGGGGTTAGACCGGGGTTAGATCGGGCTGAACCAGAGAGACCAGGAGAGACCAGGGTTAGACCGGGCTGAACCAGGAGTCTGGGTTAGACCAGGAGAGACTGGGTTAGACCGGGGTTAGACCGGGATGACTGCTATAGTCATGTGGTCTATAAAGAACCACGAGGGTCCGGTCCTCACCAGTTTGTGGAAAATGTCCGAGACCTGGACCGAGGAGAAGTCTGGAGGGATCAGGTCCGGTTTGTGTTCACTGTGAGCTGTTCACACAAAACAAACACAAAAACACAAAACAAACACAAAACAAACACAAAATACCACATCAGTGAATGAATATTGCACAAAAGTTTAAGGGTCAGTTAAGGGGTCAGTTAAGGGGTCAGTTAAGGGGTCAGTTGAGGGGTCAGTTGAAGGGTCAGTTAAAGGGTCAGTTGAGGGGTCAGTGAACCCGGACCCCGTGTGTCTTACGGTGAACGTCCGGAGCCTCTGCCGTCTCGTCGAAGTCGTCCTCTCGGTCCAGCTGTGAGTATTTGTGGAGTGAGCATCTATGAGCTGCACTCAGGACGTCCTGAAGCAGGTCCATCCTCCGCAGAACTTTACACAAACTGTGCAGCCGCAGCGCCTCCTCGTGGCACATGACAGCACTGCGCAGGTGGGACTTACCTGAGGACACAGGTCACAGGTTATGAGGACAGAGGACTGAAACATAAATAATGGGATTTGAACCTTTAACCCCAAGTTCACACTTTAACTTTCACTCCAAAATATGGAGCCTTGTTTAATATACACTATCATTGATTTAATTTAGTAGATTTCTAGACTAAAACTTCCCAGAGAGACCCGAGGCACTCCACCCTCTGCCTATTCAAGAAATTACAGCAGGATGTTCAAGAGTTTAGCATCTTCCTCAAGTTTGTTTGGACAAAATGCTACAAACACAAATGACACAGTGTGGTTTTGAAATGTCTGAACATCTCCTTCAACAGAACCCAGGCTACTGTGTTAGTCCTGGTTTAGTCCTGGTTCAGACCTGGTTCAGACCTGGTTCAGACCTGGTTCAGTCCGGTCTTACTCACAGAGCCTGCGTCTGCTCTCAGAGTGTCTCAGGAGGAGGCTGATGGCTGCAGCTGAAGGACAGTGAGAGTAGAACTGCAGTAGAGCGTCCTCGTCTTCGTCGGCTGAAACAGACTCTGTGTTTACTCTTCCGTTTTCTGAAACGATTAAACACTGGAGCAGTTTTAGCTCAGATCAGACCAGGGTCAGGGGTCAGTGGGATGGTTTTACCGTAGAGACTCAGAGCCAAAGCACTGTAGAAGTGCGACAGAGCAGTGAAGTGCTGCAGTTTGACCTGGACCATCGAGGACCAGGAGAACGGCACGTAGTCCTTCATCAGTGGCGTCTGCATGGACTGAAGCACGAGGCCGTACACCTCCGCCACCTGAGGAGACATCAGCAGAAAGCAGGTTTAACTCAGACCTACAGCTGCGTTTATCTCCTACTGGGCTTTAGTCAGTTTTTTTCTTTTCTTCGGTCAGTCTTCGGTCGGTCTTCGGTCGGTCTTTAGTCGGTCTTTTGTTGTTCTCACTCGGGCGGCCTCCTGAGCGAGCCGGAGCAGGCTGCTGCAGTGCTTCGTGGTGCGTTCAGGGCCCGTCTCCTGCTCGTGCCTCAGCGTGGTGCGTTCGAGGACACACTCCTGGGCCTGGGCCATCATTAGCCTCAGCAGCATGCACAGAGCAGGGCAGGACATGTCCAGACTCGGGGCGTTACAGAAGTTCTCCTTCAGGTAACCGAACGCACCTGCCACAAACATGACAATGGCTCTCACTAAGACCTGTTCAAATCCAACTAAAACCTGTTCAAATCCAACTAAGACCTGTTCAAATCCAACTAAGACCTGTTCAAATACAACTAAGACCTGTTCAAATACAACTAAGACCTGTTCAAATACAACTAAGACCTGTTCAAATCCAACTAAGACCTGTTCAAATCCAACTAAGACCTGTTCAAATACAACTAAGACCTGTTCTGTCCATGGTTCTGGAGGTTTGAGAGTTACCTGCAGCTCTCTGAAAGGCGTCGATGGCTCGGTCGATGCCCTCCATCACAGATCGGTCCTGCCTCGCTCCGATCTGAGTGTACAACGCTCCAATGTTAAACACGACGCTGCCTTTCTCGAAAGCCAGAGCCTTTTGACACGAAGGGACGCCGGTCAGAGAGTCGTACCTGACAGACAAAACCCAGGGCAAAGAGTAGAACATCATCAGACAGAAGCATCAGGGATCTTTAAAACATCCCTTTACTCCCAATAATTGAAGTCACATATATAAATTAAATATGTAAAGAAATGTGTCTTCTTTCAGCAAATGTGAGTCTCAACACTCACAGCCTTTGATTTGTCAGGAGTTCCATTCAGTTCCTCACAGACTCCTGTTCTATATTTGAGCAAACAGAAACTTTTCTGCAATTTGTAACTTACTACTGTATGTAAATTTTAACATTTGTGCACTATTTAAACTTGAACCCAGTCTCAGACTTTCAACTTTCCATTTATTTCATAATTTATTTAGTTGACTTTTCCAGTTTATATTTGAGAAAGTTTTGGGAAAATCTGACCCATATTTAAATTATGAGCTCTAAGTTTTAGGACCTCGTTTGAACTCCTAACCACGTCCCTCCTTGTGTCCTTCCTTCCCTCCTGAGTGCCTCCTGAGTCCTCACCAGTGGAACAGCGCCCCCAGGTGGCTCTGTGGTTTACAGAAGCGCTGATCCACGTAGTACAGCTGGTTGTAGTACTTCATCAGGAGCTCGAGTCCAGCCTGGTTCCTGCTCGGAGTCCGCATGGCCTTTCAACCAGAGATGGATTTGAACAGGTTTTAGTTGGATTTGAGGAGGTTTCAGTTGGATCAGACCTGGTTTAAGCTGGATTTAGTACCTGTCGGAGCTGGTGCAGTTCTCTGATCTCAGGCTCAAACTCAGAGCTGTCCTCTCCGTAGTGTTCACTAATGAAGTCCTGCAAAAACCACACCAAGACCCACTGAGACCAGCCAAGTCCAGAGTTCAGACCTGCAGACCAGTCTGAGATCTGAGTGTGTCACAAACAAACAAAGGCACGAAACCCTGAAATATTAGTCCGTCTAGAACCACTCCCAGTCTGAGGTCTGACCTGGATTAATCCTGGTCTAAACCCAGTCTAGGCTGGTTTACACTACTCCCAATCCAAACCTAATCTTACAGGGTTAGCGGTCTAACCTGGTCTAAACCTGGTCTTGGTCTGACCTTGATGCAGAGGCTGAAGTCCACTTCTTTGGTTTCCTTCAGACCCAGAGGAATCATGGGAACATTCACCGACTCACTGCAAAAACAAACAACACAGTGGGTCAGTCCGGTCTAGACCTGGGTCAGTCCGGTCTTGACCTGGGTCAGTCCGGTCTAGACCTGGATCAGTCCGGTCTAGACCTGGGTCAGTCCGGTCTAGACCTGGGTCAGTCTGGTCTGGGTGGTACCTGGGGGTCCGGTCCGGTCTGGGTGGTACTCCAGGTCTGGTCTGGGTGGTATGGGTGGTACCCGGGGTCTGGTCTGGTCTGGGTGGTACCCGGGGGTCCGGTCTGGGTGGTACTTGGGGGTCTGGTCTGGGTGGTACCCGGGGGTCCGGTCTGGGTGGTACCCTGGGGTCCGGTCTGGGTGGTACCTGGGGGTCTGGTCTGGGTGGTACCTGGGGGTCTGGTCCGGTCTGGGTAGTACCCGGGGGTCTGGTCTGGGTGGTACCAGGGGGTCTGGTCCGGTCTGGGTGGTACCTGGGGGTCTGGTCCGGTCTGGGTGGTACCCGGGGGTCTGGTCCGGTCTGGGTGGTACCCGGGGGTCTGGTCTGGGTGGTACCTGGGGGTCTGGTCTGGGTGGTACCAGGGGGTCCGGTCTGGGTGGTACCCGGGGGTCCGGTCTGGGTGGTACCTGGGGGTCTGGTCTGGGTGGTACCAGGGGGTCCGGTCTGGGTGGTACCCGGGGGTCCGGTCTGGGTGGTACCCAGGGGTCTGGTCTGGGTGGTACCTGGGGGTCCGGTCTGGGTGGTACCTGGGGGTCTGGTCCGGTCTGGGTGGTACCCGGGGGTCTGGTCCGGTCTGGGTGGTACCCGGGGGTCTGGTCTGGGTGGTACCTGGGGGTCTGGTCTGGGTGGTACCAGGGGGTCCGGTCTGGGTGGTACCCGGGGGTCCAGTCTGGGTGGTACCTGGGGGGTCTGGTCTGGGTGGTACCAGGGGGTCTGGTCTGGGTGGTACCCGGGGGTCCGGTCTGGGTGGTACCCAGGGGTCTGGTCTGGGTGGTACCTGGGGGTCCGGTCTGGGTGGTACCTGGGGGTCTGGTCCGGTCTGGGTGGTACCTGGGGGTCTGGTCCGGTCTGGGTGGTACCCGGGGGTCCGGTCTGGGTGGTACCCAGGGGTCTGGTCTGGGTGGTACCTGGGGGTCCGGTCTGGGTGGTACCTGGGGGTCTGGTCCGGTCTGGGTGGTACCTGGGGGTCTGGTCCGGTCTGGGTGGTACCAGGGGGTCCGGTCTGGGTGGTACCCGGGGGTCCGGTCTGGGTGGTACCCGGGGGTCCGGTCTGGGTGGTACCCGGGGGTCCGGTCTGGGTGGTACCTGGGGGTCTGGTCCGGTCTGGGTGGTACCCGGGGGTCCGGTCTGGGTGGTACCTGGGGGTCTGGTCCGGTCTGGGTGGTACCTGGGGGTCTGGTCCAGTCTGGGTGGTACCCGGGGGTCTGGTCTGGGTGGTACCTGGGGGTCTGGTCCGGTCTGGGTGGTACCCGGGGGTCTGGTCTGGGTGGTACCTGGGGGTCTGGTAGGCCTCCATGCTGGAGTTGAGCTCCTCCAGTTCTTCTTTGAGAAGCTGAAGGTTGGAGTTGACGAAGCTCAGCTCCAAAAACACAGTCTGCCTCACTTTGGAGTTAGAGCTGGCCCTGGAACAAAAACCGGGTTAGACCAGGGTTAGACCAGAGTTAGACCGGGTTAGACCAGAGTTAGACCGAGTTAGACCAGAGTTAGACCGGGTTAGACCAGAGTTAGACAAATGAGTGCAGCTGGGCCCAGGAGGTGAAGGCCCATCTGGTGGTGGTTACAGTCTCAGTCCAGTCTGGCCCCGGTCTGACCCCGGTCTGGCCCCGGTCTAGACCCGGTCTCACCTCAGCAGGTTCTCGGCTCCTGCTCTCAGTCTCAGTTCTCTGTTGATCTGGAGGTTGATCTTGGCTCTGAGCCTCTGTAGCTGACTGCGGTCACTGCCCTGGAACAGATCCACACAAAACCTGTTCAAATCCATCTCAAACCTGTTCAAATCCACCTAAAATCGGTTCAAATCCAACTAAAACCTGTTCAGATCCAACTGAAACCTGTTCTTTGTACCTTCCTGACACTGTCTCGGTGGGACTCATCCTTTGGTCCATTTCTGTCCTGGTCCTGGTCTGGATCTGAGCCACAGTCCTCAGCATCTCTGAAAAACAGCACAAGAACATATTTAAATGTGGATTTTTACATATACAATAAGCTAAAACAGAAAACAGAATATAATCAATTTAAAGAGAAAAGACTGAGCTTAGACAATAATTCAACTTTTTGTACAAGTTTTTATGGTTTTAATTCATTTAAACAGTGAATTAGTTCAGTTTTGTGATAGATTTGACTGAGAATTGTTAAGGTTATCGCACTTTTTAACGACTTATTATTCAATAATAAGCTTTAGTGTAATTTGTAAGGGCTAAACGTCTAAGAAATCAAGTAATATTTGTCTGTAAAGGTTCAAATCCACAGATAAAGACTCTTTAAGAAGCTTTTGTGATTGTTTAGTGAAAAATAACGGGACGGAGATGAGTTAATGGCAGCCGCTGGGTTTCCTCGCCTCGAAACAGGTTCCTCCATCTTTAAAGGACTCCAAAACCCTTCTACATTCTTCAAATCCCACTTTAACCTCCTCCACAGAAAGTCGAAGGTTTGTAGTTCGGGTAACGTCCAAAAAAACACGTTAAAGTCCAGAAAAATGTGTTGTTTTTGTGAGTTTAAATCGGGACATCTCTGTTTCTCCGAGTCGGGCTTCAGCGGCTTAGGCACAGAGGCGGGAAAACGGGCCGGGCTCAGCCAATCAGAGCGCGACGTGAGCGAGTGACGCCGTGACAGGCCAATCAGATTGCAGAGTTAAAGACCGAGGACCGGGGCGGCCAATCAGAGGCGGAGCTGGGCTTGTTCTGCCGTTGTCATGGGAACGACCACACAGCGCGGGCAAAAGACAGAAAACTCTTCAGATTTAACGCTTTTTTCACGAAATACTGCGCATTTAAATCACTTTAGACATAATACTTAGCGACACAAATAAAATGATTCAATAATAGACATTTTCAGAGGTGGGTCTTGAAAAACTGTGACAGGAATTGGAGAAGTTGACGTCCATGTTTGTAGTCCCTCTAATCCTCGGACTACAGACACAGGGTCACACAGATCTGCTGCTGTTTACTCTTCATCTGACCAACTGCAGCGAGCCTTTACACTCTGTATAAGGCTTATGCAGGAGCTATTTGTCTATTTCTGGTAAATTAGTTTGTTAGTATTTAGATGTTTTTATTTACTTCACTTATTAGTGTTTTGTTTATTTAAATCAGGGGTTCTCCATCTATTACCCCTTATAATCTTCACACCTCTTAAAAAAAAAAGGACTACTGCCGATTGTTACAGGAATTATTTATATTTTAAACTTTTCAACCTCAATGCTTCAGACCTGTTTCATCTGAACCATTTTAGACACTGGGAGTCATTTTATTCAAATTATATTTTAAGTCACAGCATTTTCAAATTTCAAGTAACAAATCTTAAATCTATCTTAAAGCTTCCTAAAATGAATAGTACCAGGACCAGATGAGTCCAAATGAACCCAGTGTGTTTTAATCCAGTTTAAAGTGAACCTAACTGGTTCAGCTCTAACATAATAAACATATTGCCCTTTATTTAAATTATCAGCAGAAACCTCAACAACAGAATAGTGTCAGTAACTGTGCCTCTATTCAGGAACAGAAAACCTTGGACAATCACATGCTCCAAAAAGGAGCGCTCCCATTGGTCGACACTTGTCACATGACGTTCCAGGAAGTTTAATAGCTGCAGATAAAGTGTATTTTCAGCTGAATATGTCTTTTAACAGAGAAACAGCTGAAAAAAGAAAAGCATCAACAGAGAAAAGGGAGACAACGTAAAACACAGATAAATACTGTCAATTCAATCACGTCATGTTTAACGAGGAGGAGATAACTGTGTGAGATGGAGAATCACCTGGAATCACCTTCAGTCTTAAACCTGATGTAAGTGACAGTCTTTGTTTCTTGCTGCAGTGGTTCGTAGTTATACACTTTTGGAATCATACATAATCAAACTTTATTTATTCATTACAGTTTTTTCTCTGGTTTAGAATATATCTGCATATGTTTACTTCTACTTCACAGTCATTAGTTTAAGTATGTTTATTGTTTATGGTTGAACACTTTTAGAAGATAGTTGTGTAGTATTTCTGTTTGTTTCTGTTCATTTGTGTAAACTATGGGCTCCGAGGGGTTTATGAGAGGGGCACAGGACCAGGATGCACCTGGGTCGGCCTGAGGTTTTATTTACTGCAAAAGACTGGAATAAAACTCACTAAACACATTCTGTGGCCTGGATGATGGATTATTTTGTCTGAATAAACCACGAGCCACGGTGCGTCTCAGTGATGATCTGAGTTCTGTTGGAGTTTGATTCATTTAGATTCACAGACGTTAGGCTTGAGTCGGACTTTTTCACGTGTCGTTAGTCGACTGCACGACGTCGGCTGAAAATCCTTCAGTGACTGATAGTTTCTGAATGTTCCTCTTGTAGTGACGAGAACTGTTTGATGTGTTGGAAATATTTTCAGAAACAGGTAGATGTCGTGTTGGTGAAGCCTGAGTTTGTCCCGAGTTGAGCTTCAGGTGAATATTACAGACCTCAGTTTGTTTTAAATCCAGGCCTTTTTCCTTATTCCTTTGTTGTTTTTGCTCTGGATCCATTTGAACCTCACCCAAAGCAGATATCTCCTATTATTACAGATTAATCGTCACAAACTTGAGCTAAATATTTTAAATAAAGCCATAAAAATGTTAAATAAAGCCCAGAGTGGCCTGTTTTATTTTCTGATCCACAGTTTAGTCAAATCCACTGAGATCCACGTCTTTAATGTCTTTATTTACTTTTGTTTCCTCCTTTGTTCAGTGGCTCCTTTGTTCCTCATTCCTTCACTGTGGCCCCGCCCCCTGCACTCTGATTGGTCCAACCCCTAGATCCCCGTGCTCTGATTGGTCCAGAGGCGTCATATTTATCTGAACAGAACCCCAGCAGAGCTTTGTTTCCTCAGAAAAACGATGAGGGAACAGGCTCCGATCCTGAAGGATCCTGGGCTCCCTTTGTCTCCTTTCCTTCCTCCTTTCCTCGTCTCCTTGTGTCCCTTCTAAGGAACATGCTCCTGACTGAGATCACGATGGGAGAACACGGTACGAGTAGGTTTTATTTGGATTTCATTCACTTCTCGACTGCCTTTTGTTCCAGTGAGGTCCATTGTTCTGGTTTTTCTTTGTCGCATCTTTGTCTTTCTCTGTTTTGTTTTGTTCTTTTGACGTTTTTCTTTTCCATAAAATTTATTTTTGACACATTTCTGCAGTGGAGTTAATGGATTTGACCAGTTTATACACTTCTCTTTTATTCCTTTTGTCTCTTTTGTGATTGTGTCATTGGTTTTTTGTTTCATTGAGACAAACTTTGACAAACTTTGCCTCGTTTCAAACAAATGCATAGATTGTTTTTGCTTTGTTTCAAACAAAAATCTTTCTATCAAGTTTGTCTAATGCTTTCACATTTAGAATCTTTGATTTTTCTTGCTCAAATATTAATTTGAATCAGAAAAAGACTGACTTTTAGAATGTCCTTTTGTTCCATTGTTCTGTTTGTCTTTGACACATCTTTGTTTTTCTCTGTTTCGTTTTAGTTTTTACAAATATATTTCACTGTAAATTCTTTACTTGGACACATTTCTGCAGCAGATTTGATAATTTTACTGTTTTTGTGAATGTGCTGTTAGTGTTTATTGTTGCGTCAAAACATTGACAAACTTTTCTAATTCCTTGAGGTTTTCTTGATTATTTTTAATAATTAAGTGTTTTTGATTCAGTCTCATTTTTATGTTTTTCTCTGAATTCAATGAAATTAATAATTTGATCAGAAAATATTCTTTGAGTTGACTCTTGGTTCAACATTGGATTAACTTCTAACCGTCTCTATTAATCTCACTTTGTTAAATATTTCCATTTTTCTTTTCCTCTAAACTCATCTGGGACTGAACCTGTGAAAGGTCTTAACTTCTCTTTTATTAAAAATTCACTCAGTTTATATTTGATGTTGTCTTTAGTGATAACTGCTGTATTTTTGGTTGTATTTCAGTTTAGTGCTGGTCTTCAGTGACTTTCACTCTTCTTCGGTTTAAAAGTGTAAACTCTTTAAAAACAGAACTTTCATCATGAGTCTTTCATTATTTAAACTATTATAGGATTTAACGAGACGAAAGCTTCGGTTTGTTTCTCTAAGCTTCAGTTAAGTCAAGCGTCTGTTAGTTTCTTGTTTGTGTCGTAGGGGCCTCTGTGTCGTAGGGGCCTCTGTGTCGTAGGAACCTTTGTGTCATAGGGGCCTCTGTGTCGTAGGAACCTTTGTGTCGTAGGAACCTTTGTGTCGTAGGAACCTTTGTGTGTAGGAACCTGTGAAGGCTTTGTGTCGTAGGAACCTCTGTGTCGTAGGAACCTTTGTGTCGTAGGAACCTTTGTGTCGTAGGGGCCTCTGTGAGGAACCTTTGTGTGTAGGAACCTTTGTGTGAGGAACCTTTGTGTGGGGCTGTGTGTGAGGCTGTGTCGTAGGAACCTTTGTGTCGTAGGGGCCTCTGTGTCGTAGGAACCTCTGTGTCGTAGGAACCTTTGTGTCAGGACCTTTGTGTGTCCTGGTGGGGCTTTGTGTCGTAGGAACCTCTGTGTCGTAGGAACCTTTGTGTCTTAGGGGCCTCTGTGTCGTAGGGGCCCCTGTGTCGTAGGAACCTCTGTGTCGTAGGAACCTTTGTGGGGCCTGTGTGTAGGCCTCTGTAGGCCTTTCCTGGGGCGGCGTGTCGTAGGGGCCTTTGTGTCGTAGGAACCTTTGTGTCGTAGGAACCTCTGTGTCGTAGGAACCTTTGTGTCGTAGGGGCCTCTGTGTCGTAGGAACCTTTGTGTCTTAGGGGCCTCTGTGTCGTAGGAACCTTTGTGTCGTAATGGGCCCCTGTGTCGTAGGAACCTCTGTGTCGTAGGGGCCCCTGTGTCGTAGGGGCCTCTGTGTCGTAGGAACCTTTGTGTCGGGCCCCCCGGGGCCCCCTGTGTGAGGGCCTTGTGTGGGCCGTGTCGTAGGAACCTTGTGTCGAGGGCCTCTGTGTGTAGGAACCTTTGTGTCGTAGGGGCCTCTGTGTCGTAGGAACCTTTGTGTCGTAGGAACCTTTGTGTCGTAGGAACCTTTGTGTCGTAGGGGCCTCTGTGTCGTAGGGGCCCTGTGTCGTAGGGAACCTCTGTGTCGTAGGGGCCTCTGTGTCGGGGGCCTCTGTGTCGTAGGGGCCTCTGTGTAGTAACCTTTGGTTAGGAACCTTTGTGTCGTAGGGGCTCTTTCGTGGGCCTTTGTGTCGGGCCTTTGTGTTAGGGGCCCCTGTGTCGTAGGAACCTTTGTGTCGTAGGGGCCTCTGTGTCGTAGGGGCCCCTGTGTCGTAGGGGCCCCTGTGTCGTAGGGGCCCCTGTGTCGTAGGGGCCCCTGTGTCGTACTGCTGGTAAACTCCAGATGTTCCTCATGAATATTATCTAATATTTAATATATTTATTGTATTGTTTTGTTGTTGTTTTTAGCTCTACCTCAGGGTCCAGTCCAACCTCAGACCCAGGTCTCATCGAGTCCAGAGACCAAAGACCGAGAGAGTCCGGTCTCTCTGCAGGACGCCGAGTGGTACTGGGGAGAGATATCCAGGTAAAACCTCCTGAAACCTGTTCAAAACCACCTAAAACCTGTTCAAATTCAACTAAAACCTGTTCAAAACCAACTAAAACCTGTTCTATGACAAAAGTGTTGAATTAAACAAATGTTTAGTTAAAACAGTTGAGTTTTGTCTGTGCTCTGACGTCTGTTTCTGTGGTTTCTTTACAAAACCTTCTGATTCTGATTCAGGGACGAGGTGAACGCTCGGCTCAAGGACTGTCCAGACGGGACTTTCCTGGTTCGAGACGCCTCCAACAAAAAACAGGGCGACTACACTCTCACTCTCAGGTAAAACCAGACCTGGACCGGACCTGGACATCACCTGGACCGGACCTGGACTACACTTGGACCGGACCTGGACCGGACCTGGACAACACCTGGACAACACCTGGACCGGACCTGGACTACACTTGGACCGGACCTGGACCGGACCTGGACAACACTTGGACCGGACCTGGACCGGACCTGGACCAGACTTGGACTACACCTGGACCGGACCTGGACTACACTTGGACCGGAACCTGGACCGGACCTGGACTACACCTGGACCGGACCTGGACTACACCTGGACCGGACCTGGACCGGACCCGGACTACACCTGGACCGGACCTGGACTACACCTGGACCGGACCTGGACCGGACCCAGACTACACCTGGACGGGACCTGGAATACACCTGGACCGGACCTGGACTACACCTGGACCGGACCTGGACAGGACCCAGTGGACCCAGACCTAACGATCCCCTCGGTCTCGGCAGGAACCGGGGGCAGACCCTCCTGATCCGGATCCTTCAAAGTCAGGGCCGGTTCGGGTTTTCGGAGCCTCTGAGGTTCGAGTCGGTTCTGGATCTGGTGGAACATTACCGGCTCCGGTCTCTGTCCCGGTACAACTCGGCTCTGGACGTTCGGCTGGACTTCCCCTTCTCCCGAGTGTCTCAGGTCTGTGTCTGAGCACCTGTAAGGTCCGTGTGTGAGCACCTGTAAGGGTTGTGTCTGAGCACCTGTAAGGTCCATGTGTGAGCACCTGTACGGGTTGTGTCTGAGCACCTGTAAGGGTTGTGTCTGAGCACCTGTAAGGTCCGTGTGTGAGCACCTGTAAGGGTCGTGTCTGAGCACCTGTAAGGTCCGTGTGTGAGCACCTGTACGGGTTGTGTCTGAGCACCTGTACGGGTTGTGTCTGAGCACCTGTAAGGGTTGTGTCTGAGCACCTGTAAGGTCCGTGTCTGAGCACCTGTAAGGGTTGTGTCTGAGCACCTGTAAGGTCCGTGTCTGGGCACCTGTAAGGTCCATGTCTGAGCACCTGTAAGGTCTTGGACTGTACGCCTGAAAGGTCTCTGTTTGTAAAAGTCTGAAATATAAAAGTAAGGTGTTTGTTGTGATTTTTCAGGAGCCGCTGTTGAATGAAAACAGCGTTGACGTCGTTGGGAAAAAGCTGCAGGAAAATCACAGTCAGTTCCAGGAAAAAAGCCAAGAGTTCGACCAACTTTATGACCTTCTCTCAAAAACTGCACAGGTACGAAATAAAAACCTGAATTAACACTGCTCTAGTCTGTCTAAAACCTCTTTAAATCCAACTAGAACCTGCTAAGATTTGTCTAAAATCTGTTTAAATCTGTCTCGTTTCAGGAAATACAAATGAAACGAACAGCGATTGAAGCTTTTAATGAAACCATAAAGATCTTTGAAGATCAGTGCAGCTCTCAGGACCAGGCCCAGGACCAAGACCAAGACCAGGACCAGGACCTGGACCAGGACCTGGAAGGCCTGATGATGGACTACGACAGGCTGAAATCCAGACTGGACGAGATCCGTGAGACCAGGACCAGACTGGAGCAGGAGTTAGAGACCAAAGCCGAGGATCTGAGAGACACAGAGCGAAAGATGAACCGGCTCAGACCAGACCTGATCCAGCTCCGGAGGATCTCAGAGGACTACCTTCAGTAAGGACCACAGTCCTGCCACTTTCACAGATTTATTCAATTATTTATGAAATGCGTGCGGCTCGTTTGTTCAGAAATGAACACAGATAAAGATCAATAATCCAGTCAGAACTAGTTTTACTGATTAATCTGAATAAAGCCATGACATCTCATCCCACTTACGTTAACTCAGCGAGGACTTCTGTCAGAGCAGGTTTTAAACGGCTTCAGAAGAAGTTACCGGTTCCAGTGGTTCGCCCTCAGAGAGAGTCTTTCAGCTACTAATGTGTAAAAGAATGAATGAACTGTAAATAACACCAGACAAACCTTTTCAAACTGTTCACTCTCAGTGTGCTCTGACAGTTCAGTTTTATTTCTGCAACAGCAGCTGCTTCAAAGGGCTTTAAAAAGACAAAAAGCAAATATATAAACAGGACAAACTAGACCACTCCCCCTGCCCTTAGACCCTCCTCAGGGTCAGAGGTCATCAGAGGGGTCAGAGGTGAAACCTCGGAGAGAACCACAGGACAGTGATATACGTATGTTCCATTGTGTTTAAATGAGACACTGTTCACTGCTTAAACAGCTGAAGATCGAGGGTAAATATAAAACCTAAACTGTTGCTTAAATCTTCATTGAAACGTTTTCTTAAAGAACTGCACCTTCTGTTTTTTTGCAGTTGGCTCAATCAAAAAGGCGTCCAACAGAAACAAATTCACGACTGGTTAAGAATCAAGCTGGACTCTGACCAACAGTGAGTCTTAAACAGATCCAGTCTGTAGCTGTTTGTGGTCGATGTGTTCAATGTTTATTTGTGTTCAGTTCGAGCGTGACTCTGTCGGAGGAGCCTCACCTGCAAAAAAACACCTGGTTCGTGGGAAACCTGAGTCGAGCCGAGGCCGAGGAGCTGCTGAAGGGAAAACCCAGCGGAGCTTTTCTGATTCGAGAGAGCAGCAAGAAGGGCTGCTACGCCTGCTCCGTCGTGTGAGTGTCCACATAAAAGACATCTGGACCAGTTTAGACCTGTTTATGTCCAGGATTACTGTATCTGTAGGAGCTAATATATTATGAGATGGTTCTTTGTGAGTAAAGTTTGAGAATCACTGAACAGCTGAAAGTTCACCTGTTTTCCTTCACTTCAACAATAATTAAAAAAACAACCCTTAAAGCTTTAAAATGTAATTAGTATTAGTTTCTCTGTAAAAGGGCCCTTTGTTTTTTTAAATTTTATCACTGGTTTATACTTTAACAGCTTTTATTACACAATGCAAACATATTTATATTCATTCATTTTAACCTTTATTTTTGTCATTAACACTTAACAAGTTTTATAAACCTTTGCTCAAAATATTTTTTAGCTAGTTTAATAGATATATCAACCTAAGAAGCTTAAACTATTTCAATTTTTGCATGCAAATACTTTAATATTTACAATTTTACCAGTTTTACAAACTGAACAGCTGAAAGGTCTGTCAAAAGGAGTTCTTAAATCTTCCAGTGTTTGTGTTTTTCTGCAGAGTCGAGGCAGAGGTGAAGCACTGTGTGATCTACAATACACCTCGAGGCCTGGGATTCGCCGAACCCTTTTCTCTTTTTAAAAACCTCCAAGACCTGGTCCTGTTTTACAGCCGAACTTCGCTGGTGCAGCACAACGAGGCGCTGGACGTCCGGCTCCAAACTCCGGTCCACGCCGACCATCCGGCCGCAGCAGAGGAGTACGCAACGGCGAAAAAATGAACCGGAAACTACGATAAGACCAACACTGTTCCAACGTACTGCTGAAAGTAACATGACTGCAGATGAAAAATGAACCGATATCTACAATAAATCAACAGATGGCTGAAAAAAACAAAAACAAAGAGCCTTAACCAAACGGTAAAGCCTCTAATCAATAAGATCTGGCAGAAGAAAACGGATCAGAAACACTCACAAAAACAAGGCATTGCATAAAACCTCCCTCGTTTTAGAGTTGACTTTGTTAAATGGATACGGCCCAAGTCTAAATAGAGAACGTCTGGAAAAACACTGGAAAAATTAAACAGAAAACAAAAGAACAGTGGAATATTTCAGTCTCTGACACAAATACACACCAACACTGTAAAAAAATGAACAATGATTACATTCCATCGTACGGTGAGACGCCAAACTTACATTGGCTCAAAAACAAACGAGATGAAGGCAAACAAGTGAAGAATATGACGTCCAGACAAACTCGAGCGAAGAGGAGTTCAAGAGAAACCGAAGAAAACCGCTGGAATAAGACTTGAAATACATGAAATAGAAAGGAATATTTAGAACAACAAATGGAAACAAACCTTTTCTACAGATTAATAAAGATGAATATAAGAGAAAGCTCAGTAAACGTAAAAATACAGAGCAATGAAGACCTGCAGAAAAAACACAGTAAAGACTGGACAAACTTGAACCAGTGGAAAACTGAAGGAAACTCTGAAGCGTAAAATAAAACAGAAAACAACCAGTAACAGAGTTTAAAGGACCCTCGATGGAGGAAAACGAAACCATGTGAAATAGGAACATTTTTTTTGAAAAAGGGGAAAGACTAAACTTGATATTGTACAAAAACAACTTTTGTAAAATTTCAAAGACACATGGAGACCCACTTTCTTCTTCAGGAAAAACCTAATCCACAAAAGAACCTTTAAGGAACAAAGGATCCATTGATTTAAATCTAGAAGAACGTTCAAAAGCCTTTACACACCAACCACATCTGGTCTTATTTGAAGCAGCTGTAATTTCAAATTTAAAAGTCAAAGTAAAAAAAAAAAATTGGTTCATGATGAAAACATATATTGCTCAAAGTGACAAATACCAAAACAACAATTTCTGTTATTCATCTTTTTTATATAATATATATTTTTATTTATATTATATATATATTTGAGTTTATAAAAACTTAAGTATCTAAAATCAGTTGCATTGTACAGTTGGCCACTTGGAAACTAAGTTTGATCATTAATGGAAAAGATGAATTGATCAATCCACCTTTCGCTGCTTTCTTCAAAGTGAATCTGATTTTGTTAAAAGACATAATTACTTTTATTTATTTATTTTTTTTTCTTGGTGTGAAAAGGCATTTTAACATTTACTGGAAAAAATCTCAAACTGTCACTTTCTGAATTGTTTTCTATTTTTTACTCTTTCACTTTGAGGGCATTGTTTTTAAAAACTGCTCGATTTGCACAAAGTTTGTGAATGTGAGAAACCGTCAGGAATCTGCTGCTTCTGGACTTTTATAACATTCCTGTGAAAACCGCTTCCTTCTGAGACGTTTTATCTCAAACAGATGGAAACACAGCGGCGCTAACGATGTCAGGTCAACGTCAGGAAAATGTAGCACGAACAGTTTTATTTTTCATGGACTGCTGCTAAAAAACACAAAGCACTGATTTTATTTGATTTTGACAAACTTTGAGGTTTGTGTCGATGAAGTGTTGAAAGTTTGAGGCTACGACAAACAATTAGAGACTAAAGATACACAGAAGATGGTTTAAAATGATAAACACCGCTTGGATATTAAATATTTATTATATTTATGTCTTATGCTGCTGAAGAAATTAAGAAAATTAGGAATTCATGCAAAAAAAACAACAAAAAAACAAACAAATCCAAACTTATTTAAAGTGTGATGTGACTGGAACATGTTCAAGGCATTTATTCAAGAACATGTTTTGACTATTGTCTTTGAATTTATATTTTTAAAGAACGATTTCCTGATTGTCTGTTCCGTTATTTTTGTCCCTAATTGTTTGCCGTAGTTACACAGAATGAACCAAAGTCAGTGAAGTTTTTATTATTATCATTTCAGATATACTTAATTTAAATTTATATTTATTTATGAAGGGAAAGTGAAAAGTGTATAAATCAGAGTTTTATTTATTTATATTTATTTATTTATTTATTATTTGAGCCAAATGTGACAGAAGCAGGACCTGGTTTTATCTGAAATAGTTTGGGTCCAGTTAAAAAAGCACTTAAACGACCTCTGAACCTGCTCTGGGTTTAGTCACAAAAATATTCATACATCAAAAATATTTTAATTATCTGTTTTCTGTTTGTAAACCTATCTGTAATTTCATCAAATTTCTCATTTTTCAAATTAAAAATGGTCTAAAACTGATTTTTTGAAAAAAACAAAACAAAACCATTATTTCATCAAATCTAAAACATTTTTATTGCAGTGTTTTATAAAACAGTAATAACAAAAAAATACCAGATGATTTTTAAAAACATGCAGATAATTTTTTCAAAATTGGCTTGAGATTCTTGTTGTTTCAAAGCCTTTATTAATGCTTTAATCTAATTAGAGAATTAAATGTGAATTTTTTTTAACCAAAAATAATTCAGTCTGTTTTGTCCTGAAACTGTGAACGTGAACATGTCTTCCATTTATTCTGAACATTTGACCAAAATAAACCGAATGTGAATGTTTTTAACCTGAAATTGAGGTGTTTTTTCAGACTTTAAATAATAAATTTAGCTAAAGATGCATGTCTTTATAGCGGCAAAGTTAAGTATGTCGGTGATTTATTTCTGACAAAACTGTGACTGAACCTGGAGCAGTGGGTTGTGGAGTCGCCTGAAAATATATTTATGAGTGATTTAATAAAAACCTTTTAGAGATTTTAGAAACAGACTCATGGTCGAGAGGAACGTGCAATTGATGTAGCTGTTGTTTTTATGTTTAGTCCAGCTTTTAGTCATTTCAGTGAAGCTTTTATTGGTTTATTATTTTCAAAAAATAAAAAAACGAACATTCCTTTTAAACCAGAAGAAATTGTTCCTTCCGTCTCGTGCTGCGTTCAATTGCTCACGTCTGTAATCTGTGACGAATCGATCAAAAAACTAGCCGAGGACGACATGAGTTGGATCATTTTAACACTTTTGTTCTGTCAAAACTGATTCTGAAACATCTACAGCTAAAATAACAGAATGGATTCACATTTACTAATTAACCTAATATTGTGCAGCGGCTGCTCTTCTTTATAAAGACAGTGTTTTTCAGACATTAGTCTGCGCCGTGCGTCAGGTTCAGGAACAAGGCCATGGTTCGGAGGCGACTCCACGTCGTCCTCTGAACATTTAAGATTTTAAAGAGAGTTTAACCTAAAAACTTTAACCAGACTGTTCAGAGATGACTGCAGTGAACAGAAATGGACTGATCTGTGATGAACTGGGATTCATGGGCAGCAGAGTGGTTAGCACCCCTGCCCCACGGCCAGAAGGTCCTGGGTTCAAACCCTGCTCCGAGCAGGGCCCCTCCACGAGGAGCCTGCATGTTCTCCTCGTGTCTGCTCAAATTTTATTAGAAACTATGTTAATTTAAAATATAGACACACAAAAACAATATAAAAGCTAAAACCTGAAGTTTAGAAAAATCTGTGATATTTTGGAAAAGGTAATAAATAGACAATAAATATTGTACATCACAGTATACAAAAAATGTCTAATAAATACTATAGAATAATTGAGAGAAAGAGAGAAAAATAAATTACATTAATTAAATGTGAAAAACATGCTTCAAATCCATGGAATTTATCGTAAATAACATTGGTTTGAAAGTGATGACTCAAAACTATGATCAGCACAATATTAACATTTACAAAACAAAGTGCACGGGCTAATTTTGTGAACACTTTGAGTTAGTTTAATTCTGTTCCTTAATCGAGACAAACTGAGTAAAGTAGATGAAAGTCCATTTCTGGAAACTGCGCTGCTCTTTGTTCAGTCTGTGTTTATTTTTGCAAAAGAAGGAAACGAAAGCCATTTCTGTTCTGCTCCTGTTTACTTCTCCTTAACCTCTAGTTTGACCACGACTTTACTTTAAAAACATGAATTACTTTGTGTTTTTGTATTTCAGAGTTAACATGAAGCGGTTTAAATGGATTTGAACAGGTCTTACTCAGTTTTAACAGGTTTTAACTACAGCATACAGCGCTCAGCTGAATGTCTTTAAAAACAAATATAAAACACATTTTATTCAGACTTGAACAGAACAGAGTTTACACAGATTTAGAAGAGAATGAACTGCTGCAGGAACTCCAGACTTGTTTGAAATATTGCACATGTTTCTGTAAAAATGAATTGTGTTGGTGTTAAATTGTGATGTTTACACTGTTTGTAAAAAGACCTTTATGTGATGTGACTTTTGTTTTTTTGTTTTTTTCAAATGATGCTACCAAAGATATGGCTGATCTTTTGTTTGTTGTGTTTCTGATGGTTATGGGTTCTATGCCCATCGCAGCTTGAGACTGAACCAGGTCCAAAAAAGTCTAAACCTGGACTAAACCAGTTTGAGTTTAAGTTTTATTTTTGCGCCTGTCCATCTTAGTTAGTTCTGGCTCTATTTTTAATCTAATCAAAAAAAACCATCAACTTTACACAGAATTGTTAAATTTGGACTTGATCTAAATTCTGGGTCCATTGGATCTTACGTCTGTAATCAGTTTTTCAAAGTCACAGAAAAACACGTTTCATGTTTTTTACAGGCTCCAGACTTATTCCTGGACAGGCTCATGTTTTTCAAACCTGTTGTTGTTTTTACAGAGATTTTATAAATTGTGTTTTGTGTTTGTTTTTGACGTTACGACTGTTGAGCAGAAGCAGATCTGCAGAGTTTTATTTGCAGCGAGGTTTGAACACATCAGATTCTCTTTGAGTCGTGCTTGGTTCTTACACTGCTTCTCTCTTCACAAAACCAACTCTGCTGCTTATGATGTAAAAATAAAGAACTTTTATGAATAAATATAAGAAATAACAGAAAACTCTACCACTTTACAATAAGACTGTCGTCTAAAGGTTAAAGCCACAGCTCAAAAATAAAAAAGGACTGTTACAAATATTTGATAAAAATCCTTTGTTTAATGAACAGTTTCATAAAAACAGCTACAGTTGAATTTCCTAAAATTGTTGAGATAATTACTAAAACTGTGCTTTGAAATTATATTAAACCCAAATGCTGCTGATGTTTTTTTTTGTTTTTTTTTTGGAGTTGTTATAAAAATTTCTGTTGAATCATTTCAAAACTCCAGAAGCACAAGAGTAAAAAGAAATTTAAAAAAACACCCAGGAAGAACCAAGACCAAATAAAAACTGAAACTGAGCTTGTGATTTCAAACTGAATCTTTAGATTTTTGAAATGTGGGTTTGGTTTTGGTGAAACGCTGCAGAAATGGAACATTTCTGTGATCCTTCCAGCTGTTCAGTTAAGGTTAAGTTTTAGGTTTTAGACCAGTGGTGGGCAAACTAAGGCCCGGGGGCCACATGCGGTCCGTTGAGGTGTGTAATGCGGCCCGCCAAGCATTTACAAATTATTTATAATTTAAGACAGCATATATTTAGCCATTTTCCTTCAATGCCTTGTCCTTTTGCTAAAGGTAGCATCATATCTACAAACAGAACATATTCATTCACACTTCATGTTTTTAATGTGGAGTGGACAGAGCTATTTTTTGAGTCCAGTCAGTACCTTATGTCTTATTTGCCAAGAAACTGTTGCAGTTTTCAAAGAACATAATATCAGCCTCCACTTTTCCACCAAACATTATAATAACCAGTCTGTGCAAGAAATGTCAATTTACAGGTTTACTCATGTAATTTATATTAGTTTACAGTTTACTGGTCCGACCCGTCTGTCAGAGTTTAAAACACAGTGTGGCCCAAAGAGTTTGCCCACCCCTGGTTTAGACAAATGTCAGACTTTATCCACTTTAACACTTTTAGACGTTCCTGTGACAAAGACCCTCTGAACCACTTGAGTCCAAAGAACGTAACGAGTTTAGTTCATGGCAAAAACCTTTTAAAAGTTGACCAGACCGACTCCAGCATGTTTTAGATCCTTCTTGAAGTCCTGATTGTTTCCTTAAATCCAGCTCCTCTCTGGGTTTTGATGAGTCTTTATTGTAAAGTGGTTCCTCTTTAAATATTGTTTTTGTCGTCGTCCTGTTTCGACAGATTCAGCATGCATCGACTGTGACTTGTTTCGTGTAAAAATATGTAAGAGAAAGATGTCTTTAAAAAACACCTGTCTTTGTCTGTTTTGGTGTTTTCTGATCTGAACTAAAATCAAGTTTGTGTCGCGTAAAAAATGTTTTTCAAAAAACAAATCTGTCAAAATTTTGAAAATGAGCTTTTGTCACTTTCTGCTGAAAAATGTCAGTGTTTTTACAATAAAAGATTTAACGAGAATTGAATTGTGCTTTTTGTGAATCAACAGGTTTCAGTTGGATTAGAACAGGTTTCAGTTGGATTAGAACAGGATTTAGTCTGTGACTCCTCCCTGTTTCTGTTTTTTCTGGGTCCAAACCGTCCAGACCTGGAATCGTTCAAAGCGCCTTTTCCTCTCTGCTTTATAGACGTCGTTCTGGAGAAAACCTGGTCTCATTCGTAGAGACTGCATCCATCCTACTTTGGATGGAGCGGCTCTAGGTTAGGATTGGGACCAGGACACAGAGACAGACACAGTCTTACACGGTTCTCTGTTTCATCTTTAGGACTGTCACAACCCATAGAGACTGTGTCTGTCCCCAGTGCACAGACTCCATTATAACTCAAACAAAGCCCCCAGCAGAAATATACAAATCTAATTTAAATGCAGAGAAATGCAATAAAGAAGTCAAATGTGGATTACTAAACGCCAAGTCTATTTCATCAAAATTGCTACTAGTCAATGATTTAATTAATGATCATAAAATAGATTTAATGTCGTTAACAGAAACATGGCTTCAGCAGGATGAATTTGTTAGTTTAAATGAATCAACCCCGCCCAGCCACGTAAACTATCACACACCTCGAAGCGCAAGCCGAGATGGAGGAGTGGGAGTAATCTCACACTCCAGTTTATTAATGAGCCCCAGATCTAAACAGTCCTATTGCTCTTTTGAAAGCCTCATGCTGCATCACTCAGTTGGAAAAAAACAAAAACACTTTTATTTGTTATTATTTACCGTCCTCCCGGTGCTTATTCTGAGTTATTCTGAATGAATTCTCTGATTTATCCCGGTTAGTTCTAGACTCTGACAGCCTATATTGGACGTTAACTGGGTTTAGTTGGGTTTTATTTTTCCTTTATTTTACCAGGTAAGATACTCGTTGAGATTAGAAATCTCTTTTCCAAAAGCGACCTGGCCAAGAGGTCAACAAAGACATAATTACAACAATATTAGACAAACCAACAGTCAAACACAACAATACATACAATATATATATATATATATATATATATATATATATATATATATATATATATATACATACAAAAAAACCAAAACCTTCAATAATAAAATTGTGCAAATTCTAAAAGCAGTCACATCGACCAATAGTATTCGTTTCACGTTTCTTTACAATAGTATTAAATTCTCCTAAAGTAATAACTGATTCCAAGAAGCAGCATGTTTGAAAGCTGTCATACCCAGTTCTGTCCTGACCCTAGGAACTGCCATCTGAAGGATTTTTAGAGAACGCAAACCATAAATCTGTTGGTTTTTACACATTTAAACCAGTTATGGATGGATTTGGACATATTCAATACGTAGGCCATAGTATAGCCTTATGTTTTGACCAAATTTGGCATTTATGGTGAATGCCAAAAAATGCTTGAAAATAACTTGATATACCCTTGGGAGTAGTTATACACAGAGAGTCATTTTAAACAGTTTCGGGCCAGAATTGAAGGGTGACCCAATATGGCCATTTTGCCATAGTATAGCCTTGTTTTTGACCAAATTTTGGAACTTACGGTGGATGCCAAAAATGCTTTAAAACACATTGATATACCCTTGGAAATGTTTTGACCAAAATTGGGATTTACGGTGAATGCCCAAAAAATTATTGAAAACACCTTGATATACCCTTGGGAGTACATGTTTATACACAGAGAGTAATTTTAATCACTTTGGAGCCAAAATTGGAGGTGACCCAAAATGTTCATTTTGCCATAGTGTAGCCTTATGTTTTTGACCAAATTTTAGACTCACGGTGAATGCCAAAAATGCTTTAAAACACATTGATATACCCTTGGGAACATTCATTGATGCCCAGAGAGTCACTTTAATCACTTTGGGGCCAAAATTGGAGATGCCCCAAAATGGCCATTTTGCCATAGTATAGCCTTACATTTTGGCCAAATTTTGGACTCACGGTGAATGCCAAAAATGCTTTAAAAACACCTTGATATACCCCTTGGGAACATTCATTGATGCCCAGACAGTAATTTTAACCACTTTCGGGCCAGAATTGACGGTGACCCAATATGGCCATTTTGGAATAGTATAGCCTTATATTTTGACCAAATTTGGAACTTACGGTGAATGCCCAAAATATGATTGAAAGCACCTTGATATACCTTTGGATACATTTATTTATGCCCAGAAGGTTATTTTAACTAGTTTTGGGTAGAAATTGGAGGTGACCCAAAATGTTCATTTTGCCATAGCATAGCCTTATGTTTTGACCAAATTTTGGACTCACAGTGAATGCCAAAAATGCTTTAAAAACACCTTGATATACCTCTTGGGAACATTCATTGATGCCCAGACAGTCATTTTAACCACTTTCGGGCCAGAATTGACGGTGACCCAATATGGCCATGTTGGCATAGTATAGCCTTATGTTTTTGACCAAATTTTGGAACTTACGGTGGATGCCAAAAATGCTTTAAAACACATTGATATACCCTTGGAAACATTTATTGATGCCCAGAGAGTCACTTTAATCACTTTGGGGCCAAAATTGGAGATGACCCAAAATGGCCATTTTGCCATAGTATAGCCTTACATTTTGGCCAAATTTTGGACTCACGGTGAATGCCAAAAATGCTTTAAAAACACCTTGATATACCCCTTGGGAACATTCATTGATGCCCAGACAGTCATTTTAACCACTTTCGGGCCAGAATTGACGGTGACCCAATATGGCAATTTTGGCATAGTATAGCCTTATATTTTGACCAAATTTGGAACTTACGGTGAATGCCCAAAATATGATTGAAAACACGTTGATATACCTTTGGATACATTTATTTATGCCCAGAGAGTAATTTTAACCACTTTCGGGCCAGAATTGACGGTGACCCAATATGGCCATTTTGCCATAGTATAGCCGTATGTTTTTGACCAAATTTGGGATTTACGGTGAATGCCCGAAAAATGATTGAAAACACCTTGATATACCCTTGGGAGTACATGTTTATACACAGAGAGTAATTTTAATCACTTTGGAGCCAAAATTGGAGATGACCCAAAATGGCCATTTTGCCATAGTATAGCCTTACATTTTGACCAAATTTTGGACTCACGGTGAATGCCAAAAATGCTTTAAAAACACCTTGATATACCTCTTGGGAACATTAATTGATGCCCAGACAGTCATTTTAACCACTTTCGGGCCAGAATTGACGGTGACCCAATATGGCCATTTTGGCATAGTATAGCCTTATATTTTGACCAAATTTGGAACTTACGGTGAATGCCCAAAATATGATTGAAAACACCTTGATATACCTTTGGATACATTTATTTATGCCCAGAAAGTTATTTTAACCAGTTTTGGGTAGAAATTGGAGGTGACCCAAAATGTTAATTTTGCCATAGCATAGCCTTATGTTTTGACCAAATTTTGGACTCACGGTGAATGACAAAAATGCTTTAAAAACACCTTGATATACCCCTTGGGAACATTAATTGATGCCCAGACAGTCATTTTAACCACTTCGGGCCAGAATTGACGGTGACCCAAAATGGCCATTTTGCCATAGTATAGCCTTACATTTTGGCCAAATTTTGGACTCACGGTGAATGCCAAAAATGCTTTAAAAACACCTTGATATACCCCTTGGGAACATTCATTGATGCCCAGACAGTCATTTTAACCACTTTCGGGCCAGAATTGACGGTGACCCAATATGGCCATTTTGGAATAGTATAGCCTTATATTTTGACCAAATTTGGAACTTACGGTGAATGCCCAAAATATGATTGAAAGCACCTTGATATACCTTTGGATACATTTATTTATGCCCAGAAGGTTATTTTAACCAGTTTTGGGTAGAAATTGGAGGTGACCCAAAATGTTCATTTTGCCATAGCATAGCCTTATGTTTTGACCAAATTTTGGACTCACGGTGAATGCCAAAAATGCTTTAAAAACACCTTGATATACCTCTTGGGAACATTCATTGATGCCCAGACAGTCATTTTAACCACTTTCGGGCCAGAATTGACGGTGACCCAATATGGCCATTTTGGCATAGTATAGCCTTATGTTTTTGACCAAATTTTGGAACTTACGGTGGATGCCAAAAATGCTTTAAAACACATTGATATACCCTTGGAAACATTTATTGATGCCCAGAGAGTCACTTTAATCACTTTGGGGCCAAATTGGAGATGACCCAAAATGGCCATTTTGCCATAGTATAGCCTTACATTTTGGCCAAATTTTGGACTCACGGTGAATGCCAAAAATGCTTTAAAAACACCTTGATATACCCCTTGGGAACATTCATTGATGCCCAGACAGTCATTTTAACCACTTTCGGGCCAGAATTGACGGTGACCCAATATGGCAATTTTGGCATAGTATAGCCTTATATTTTGACCAAATTTGGAACTTACGGTGAATGCCCAAAATATGATTGAAAACACGTTGATATACCTTTGGATACATTTATTTATGCCCAGAGAGTAATTTTAACCACTTTCGGGCCAGAATTGACGGTGACCCAATATGGCCATTTTGGAATAGTATAGCCTTATGTTTTGACCAAATTTTGGACTCACGGTGAATGACAAAAATGCTTTAAAAACACCTTGATATACCCCTTGGGAACATTAATTGATGCCCAGACAGTCATTTTAACCACTTCGGGCCAGAATTGACGGTGACCCAAATGTGGCCATTTTGCCATAGTATAGCCTTATGTTTTTGACCAAATTTGGAACTTACGGTGAATGCCCAAAATATGATTGAAAACACCTTGATATACCTTTGGATACATTTATTTATGCTCAGAGTCATTTTAACCACTTTTGGGCCAGAATTGACGGTGACCCAATATGGCCATTTTGCCATAGTATAGCCTTACTTTTTTGACCAAATTTTGGACTCATGGTGAATGTCCACAAATGCTTTAAAACACATTGATATGCCCTTGAAAACATTTATTGATGCCCAGAGAGTCACTTTAATCACTTTGGGGCCAAAAGTGGAGAAACCCTAAATGGCCATTTTGCCATAGTATAGCCTTATGTTTTGACCAAATTATGCATTTATGGTGAATGCCCAAAAAATGCTTGAAAATAACTTGATATACCCGTGGGAGTATTTATACACAGAGAGTCATTTTAAACACTTTCGGTTTAATATTGGAGGTGACTCAAAATGTTCATTTTGCCATAGTATAGCCTTATGTTTTTGACCAAATTTGGGATTTACGGTGAATGCCCAAAAATGATTGAAAACACCTTGATATACCCTTGGGAGTACATGTTTATACACAGAGAGTAATTTTAATCACTTTGGAGCCAAAATTGGAGATGACCCAAAATGGCCATTTTGCCAGAGTATAGCCTTACATTTTGACCAAATTTGGAACTTACGGTGGATGCCAAAAATATGATTGAAAACACCTTGATATACCTTTGGATACATTTATTTATGCCCAGAAAGTTATTTTAACCAGTTTTGGGTAGAAATTGGAGATGACCCAAAATGTTCATTTTGCCATGGCATAGCCTTACATTTTGAACAAATTTTGGAACTTACGGTGGATGCCAAAAATGCTTTAAAACACATTGATATACCCTTGGAAACATTTATTGATGCCCAGAGAGTCACTTTAATCACTTTGGGGCCAAAATTGGAGATGACCCAAAATGGCCATTTTGCCATAGTATAGCCTTACATTTTGACCAAATTTTGGACTCACGGTGAATGCCAAAAATGCTTTAAAAACACCTTGATATACCTCTTGGGAACATTCATTGATGCCCAGACAGTCATTTTAACCACTTTCGGGCCAGAATTGACGGTGACCCAATATGGCCATTTTGGCATAGTATAGCCTTATATTTTGACCAAATTTGGAACTTACGGTGAATGCCCAAAATATGATTGAAAACACCTTGATATACCTTTGGATACATTTATTTATGCCCACAGAATAATTTTAATCACTTTGGGGCCAAAATTGGAGATGACCCAAAATGTTCATTTTGCCATAGCATAGCCTTACATTTTGAACAAATTTTGGACTCACGGTGAATGCCAAAAATGCTTTAAAAACACCTTGATATACCTCTTGGGAACATTCATTGATGCCCAGACAGTCATTTTAACCACTTTCGGGCCAGAATTGACGGTGACCCAATATGGCCATTTTGGCATAGTATAGCCTTATGTTTTTGACCAAATTTTGGAACTTACGGTGGATGCCAAAAATGCTTTAAAACACATTGATATACCCTTGGAAACATTTATTGATGCCCAGAGAGTCACTTTAATCACTTTGGGGCCAAAATTGGAGATGACCCAAAATGGCCATTTTGCCATAGTATAGCCTTACATTTTGGCCAAATTTTGGACTCACGGTGAATGCCAAAAATGCTTTAAAAACACCTTGATATACCCCTTGGGAACATTCATTGATGCCCAGACAGTAATTTTAACCACTTTCGGGCCAGAATTAATGGTGACCCAATATGGCAATTTTGGCATAGTATAGCCTTATATTTTGACCAAATTTGGAACTTACGGTGAATGCCCAAAATATGATTGAAAACACGTTGATATACCTCTGGATACATTTATTTATGCCCAGAGAGTAATTTTAACCACTTTCGGGCCAGAATTGACGGTGACCCAATATGGCCATTTTGGCATAGTATAGCCTTGTTTTTGACCAAATTTTGGAACTTACGGTGGATGCCAAAAATGCTTTAAAACACATTGATATACCCTTGGAAACATTTATTGATGCCCAGAGAGTCACTTTAATCACTTTGGGGCCAAAATTGGAGATGACCCAAAATGGCCATTTTGCCATAGTATAGCCTTACATTTTGACCAAATTTTGGACTCACGGTGAATGCCAAAAATGCTTTAAAACACCTTGATATACCTCTTGGGAACATTCATTGATGCCCAGACAGTCATTTTAACCACTTTCGGGCCAGAATTGACGGTGACCCAATATGGCCATTTTGGCATAGTATAGCCTTATATTTTGACCAAATTTGGAACTTACGGTGAATGCCCAAAATATGATTGAAAACACCTTGATATACCTTTGGATACATTTATTTATGCCCAGAAAGTTATTTTAACCAGTTTTGGGTAGAAATTGGAGGTGACCCAAAATGTTAATTTTGCCATAGCATAGCCTTATGTTTTGACCAAATTTTGGACTCACGGTGAATGCCAAAAATGCTTTAAAAACACCTTGATATACCTCTTGGGAACATTCATTGATGCCCAGACAGTCATTTTAACCACTTTCGGGCCAGAATTGACGGTGACCCAATATGGCCATTTTGGAATAGTATAGCCTTATGTTTTGACCAAATTTTGGACTCACGGTGAATGACAAAAATGCTTTAAAAACACCTTGATATACCCCTTGGGAACATTAATTGATGCCCAGACAGTCATTTTAACCACTTCGGGCCAGAATTGACGGTGACCCAAATGTGGCCATTTTGCCATAGTATAGCCTTATGTTTTTGACCAAATTTGGAACTTACGGTGAATGCCCAAAATATGATTGAAAACACCTTGATATACCTTTGGATACATTTATTTATGCCCAGAGAGTAATTTTAATCACTTTGGGGCCAAAATTGGAGATGACCCAAAATGGCCATTTTGCCAGCATAGCCTTACATTTTGAACAAATTTTGGACTCACGGTGAATGCCAAAAATGCTTTAAAAACACCTTGATATACCCCTTGGGAACATTCATTGATGCCCAGACAGTCATTTTAACCACTTTCGGGCCAGAATTGACGGTGACCCAATATGGCCATTTTGGCATAGTATAGCCTTGTTTTTAACCAAATTTTGGAACTTACGGTGGATGCCAAAAATATGATTGAAAACACCTTGATATACCTTTGGATACATTTATTTATGCTCAGAGTCATTTTAACCACTTTTGGGCCAGAATTGACGGTGACCCAATATGGCCATTTTGCCATAGTATAGCCTTACTTTTTTGACCAAATTTTGGACTCATGGTGAATGTCCACAAATACTTTAAAACACATTGATATGCCCTTGAAAACATTTATTGATGCCCAGAGAGTCACTTTAATCACTTTGGGGCCAAAAGTGGAGAAACCCTAAATGGCCATTTTGCCATAGTATAGCCTTATGTTTTGACCAAATTATGCATTTATGGTGAATGCCCAAAAAATGCTTGAAAATAACTTGATATACCCGTGGGAGTATTTATACACAGAGAGTCATTTTAAACACTTTCGGTTTAATATTGGAGGTGACTCAAAATGTTCATTTTGCCATAGTATAGCCGTATGTTTTTGACCAAATTTGGGATTTACGGTGAATGCCCGAAAAATGATTGAAAACACCTTGATATACCCTTGGGAGTACATGTTTATACACAGAGAGTAATTTTAATCACTTTGGAGCCAAAATTGGAGATGACCCAAAATGGCCATTTTGCCATAGTATAGCCTTACATTTTGACCAAATTTGGAACTTACGGTGGATGCCAAAAATGCTTTAAAACACATTGATATACCCTTGGAAACATTTATTGATGCCCAGAGAGTCACTTTAACCACTTTGGGGCCAAAATTGGAGATGACCCAAAATGGCCATTTTGCCATAGTATAGCCTTACATTTTGGCCAAATTTTGGACTCACGGTGAATGCCAAAAATGCTTTAAAAACACCTTGATATACCCCTTGGGAACATTCATTGATGCCCAGACAGTAATTTTAACCACTTTCGGGCCAGAATTGACGGTGACCCAATATGGCAATTTTGGCATAGTATAGCCTTATATTTTGACCAAATTTGGAACTTACGGTGAATGCCCAAAATATGATTGAAAACACGTTGATATACCTTTGGATACATTTATTTATGCCCAGAGAGTAATTTTAACCACTTTCGGGCCAGAATTGACGGTGACCCAATATGGCCATTTTGGCATAGTATAGCCTTGTTTTTGACCAAATTTTGGAACTTACGGTGGATGCCAAAAATGCTTTAAAACACATTGATATACCCTTGGAAACATTTATTGATGCCCAGAGAGTTACTTTAATCACTTTGGGGCCAAAATTGGAGATGACCCAAAATGGCCATTTTGCCATGGTATAGCCTTATGTTTTGACCAAATTTTGGACTCACGGTGAATGCCAAAAATGCTTTAAAAACACCTTGATATACCCCTTGGGAACATTCATTGATGCCCAGACAGTCATTTTAACCACTTCGGGCCAGAATTGACGGTGACCCAATGTGGCCATTTTGCCATAGTATAGCCTTGTTTTTAACCAAATTTTGGAACTTACGGTGAATGCCCAAAATATGATTGAAAACACCTTGATATACCTTTGGATACATTTATTTATGCTCAGAGAGTCATTTTAACCACTTTTGGGCCAGAATTGACGGTGACCCAAAATGTTCATTTTGCCATAGTATAGCCGTATGTTTTTGACCAAATTTGGGATTTTCGGTGAATGCCCGAAAAATGATTGAAAACACCTTGATATACCCTTGGGAGTACATGTTTATACACAGAGAGTAATTTTAATCACTTTGGAGCCAAAAATGGAGATGACCCAAAATGGCCATTTTGCCATAGTATAGCCTTACATTTTGACCAAATTTGGAACTTACGGTGGATGCCAAAAATATGATTGAAAACACCTTGATATACCTTTGGATACATTTATTTATGCCCAGAAAGTTATTTTAACCAGTTTTGGGTAGAAATTGGAGGTGACCCAAAATGTTCATTTTGCCATAGCATAGCCTTACATTTTGAACAAATTTTGGACTCACGGTGAATGCCAAAAATGCTTTAAAAACACCTTGATATACCTCTTGGGAACATTCATTGATGCCCAGACAGTCATTTTAACCACTTTCGGGCCAGAATTGACGGTGACCCAATATGGCCATTTTGCCATAGTATAGCCTTGTTTTTGACCAAATTTTGGAACTTACGGTGGATGTCTAAAAATGCTTGAAAACACCTTGATATATCCTTGGATACATTTATTTATACACAGAGAGTAATTTTAATCACGTTGGGGCCAGAATTGAAGGTGATCCTAAATGGACATTTTACCATAGTATAGCCCCGGGGTCGGCAACCTGCGGCACTAGAGCCACATGCGGCTCTTTAGCGCCCCCTAGTGGCTCCCCGGAGCTGACACATGACACAAACATTCTTAACGTTTTCCAATGCTGTAAAAATGTGTAATAAATATTAAATGTCAACATTTCTGTCAACGACGTCACAGCCTGCGACACCCGTTTGAGTGTTGGCGCGGTGCAGGTGTTGGAAACAAACCGGCGGGTGTGTCATGGCCGTGGATCCCAAAGGGAAAAAGAGAAAGATAGACATTAATATTGTAACGAAAGTTAAACTTAAAGCATATAATATATGGTTCAGCAAAGTAGTCACGCGGTGTCATTCTCTCCAGGAGGCGCTGCAGGAAATAAACATTTAATCATGAATGTTCATTATGTGTTTGTAGCCTACTTAGTCATTTTGATAGCAGGCTAATGGAGCTAATATACACTTACAGCCTGTGTTGCCTTCATATAAGGCTTATATAAGGCTTTTAATTTTTTGCGGCTCCAGACAGATTTTTTTGTTTGTTTTTTTGGTCCAATATGGCTCTTTGAACATTTTTGGGTTGCCGACCCCTGGTATAGCCTTATGTTTGAATGAAACAAAAACTACATGAAAACTTGGGAACATTTATTTAGACCCAGGCATTTATCTTAAAAAAAGAGAGAAATAGTTTTATTTTAATGAAAACTGTGTGAGCAAACTACAGCTTGTCACAAAAAAAGGTTTTATAAACATCGGCTCTGAAAAAAGACCACCCTCTACTAAACCAGGACTAAACCAGGTCTAAACCAGGACTAAACCAGGTCTAAACCAGGTCTAAACCAGGACTAAACCAGGTCTAAACCAGGTCTGAACCAGGTCTGAACCAGGTCTAAACTAGGACTAAACCAGGTCTAAACCAGGACTAAACCAGGTCTAAACCAGGACTAAACCAGTTCTAAACCAGGTCTAAACCAGGACTAAACCAGGTCTAAACCAGATCTAAACTAGGACTAAACCAGGTCTAAACCAGGACTAAACCAGGTCTAAACCAGGACTAAACCAGGTCTAAACCAGGACTAAACCAGGTCTGAACCAGGTCTAAACTAGGACTAAACCAGGTCTAAACCAGGACTAAACCAGGACTAAACCAGGTCTAAACCAGGTCTAAACCAGGACTAAACCAGGACTAAACCAGGACTAAACCAGGTCTAAACCAGGACTAAACCAGGTCTTGTATAAAAAACATGAAACAATTATTTTTTTTAAATAAAAACCTTTATTGTTGAGTTTTATTGAAAACATGCTTCAATGACATTAATCAAAAATAAAAACTTATTGCACTTGTTTCATTTTAGACAAATTTTTCTCCAAAAATCAGCCTCAAATTTGACACAAATTAAAAAAAAAACAGAACCCCACAAACATTTCTGGATCAAAGACAAGACTAAATCCACAGAAAGAGCCTTGGATTCAGACACAGAACAGACTTTTACTGAATCAAGACAAAAATATGAATTATTTATTCAATGAGATTTAGGTCCAGCTTTGTTTGTTTATTTTAATTAAATTAATTCTTTATGTGGCTTGATATTTAACTTGGTTATGGTTCAAACTGTTTAAAATATTATCTATAATTTAGAGGATATTTGAAGACTTTGGGATTTTTTTTAAATTATATTTTATGTGACTTTAAACAAGCCTCGACAAATGTTAAATCAGACTGAAACATACTGTAGATAAAGACAGCGTTATTGTGTTTTCTTGTAACTTCTATGATTAATGTAATGACTACTACTACTTTACTTTTTTGTTTATGATTTAATAAAAAAACATTCAACACGACATCAGTTTTATTTGAAGAAGTAAATGTCTGAGCCTGGAGCCAGTTTTATATCTCTTTTTTATTTTATAGTTGTTGAAATCTCCAAATGTAAAGAAGGGATTATTTTGTCATCTGTTCACGACATTTTAAATGTATAAGTAAAAACGGTTGGACTCTGCTGCTGTAAAAATAAAAAGCAAATGTTAGTTTATTCATATTTAAAGATTTGTAATGATTCTATTTCAGTCTAATATAAAATTCTCGGTCTGTTCTGAATATAATCGTATCACAACAAAAAACAGAGAAAAACCTTTTATTGTCTTTTCTATTTTTCTGTCTTGAAATATTGAATTGTCCTTTTGTCAAAAGAAAACACATCACATTCTGTTTTGTTTTCTTTGCAGCATTTATTTTTTCATAAATCTGTCTCTGTTTTGTGTCAAATCTCTTTTGTTTTTATCTTATTTCAAAGTGGTTTTAATCCTATATTTTACACAGAACAGTGTTGAGTGATTTTAAACTTTCCCACAGTTTTAATTCAAATCAAAACAAAATGTAAACTTATAAAAACAAAACAAACAAAGAAAAAAACACTTATTTGAGTTTGGCTCCTTTTGGTCAAACTTTGAAGAGATTTAACCAAAATTTGAGGCAAAGACCACAAATGTGGAAAATATGTAAACACGCAAGAAAAGAAAAATATTCATAAAAGAGGTTTTAAATGAATTTAAACTTGTGATTTTTACTGTTTTATTATTTGTGCAAAGTCCTCGCAGCGGCCTTTTTGAGATTTTGCCTAAAACACACCAAAAAAAGTATAAAAAGCATTAAATACTGGATATAAACAGATACATGCAGCAAACGGACAAAACACAGAACTGACAAATATTGGTCCAAATTTAACCAAAGTCGAGGAAAGAAATGAAAAGGCAGTGGTTTTAGTTGGATTTGAACAGGTTTTACATGGATTTGAAGCGATTTTAAATTAATTCAAACAAATTTTAAAATGGATTTGAACCTTTTTTCTGCTCTTTTCAAACACAAAAAGCTCTTTGTCAAACTCCACACATTATTTACCCTTTAAAGCTACAATTTTAGCAAAAACTGAAGCTTATTCCAAGATTTTCCACATTTTCATGCAGTTTTTGGAAAATAAAAGTCCGTTTCAGTTTTAATTATATTGGTTTGCCGCTGCTTTTGTCTTGTTGCGAAGATAAAGTGGACTTCGTTGTGGGTTTTGACTCAGATTTGTCGTTTCTCGCAGACGTTGATGGATTTTGAAAGGCACCTGTTTGTTCAGAACCAGAACTAAATGAAATTACAGTTTCTGTTGATTTTTTCAAAGATGAGTCCGTTGTTTTGGCGTTTTCAGCTTCGGTTCTCTCAGAAGATACTGCTGCTGTGGAAACCAGTCTTTGATCCAAACCAAACCCTGTTTTTCCAGTTGATTGTTCAGTTTTTGAGTCCAATTCTTCAGTTTCTGCTGTAGTTTCTGGTTTAGTTTTCTCCAATGCATCTTTACTTTTCGACTTTGCTCCCGTTTGTTTTTGAGAAGCACTTTCTAAAGCATTTTGACCTGTTTTCTGCCTCAATTCTTGTTCTAAATCTTGAGTTACGTCATGTTTAACTCCTGATACGTTCCCTGTTTTTGCAGTTTGTAATTTGACTGGACCCAGGACACTTTTCGCCATCGATGAAATCTGAGAAACTGCTTTTTTAAGTTCAGTTTCAGGGCTTGATATTTGAGCAGTCGTTGCACTAAGACTGGCACAAAGTCTGCGATTGTCTGCGTCCTTTTTCTTTTTGGAAAGTCCTGGAGAAGAGCAAGGTTTTGGACATGATTCTGGACCAGATTTGCAAACATTTGTGACATTTTCTGACAAAGTGGTGATAGGATTTGGAGAACAAGCAGCTTTTTGGGATGAAGAAGTGGTCTTAGTTTGAGAAATACTGACTTTTTCGGCCACAACAAGTCTCTGAGATGGAGCTGGTTCAGAGAAAGTGTCTGTTTTGCTTGAGATGACAGCACTGCTTGGTTTTGTTTCAGTTTTTTCTTGCCTGAGTTCCACTCCATGTCTCGCTTCAAAGTCTGTGTTTGAACCAGAACAAGTGGCTTTGTCCATTTTCAAAGTGGTACTTAGTGAAGAACATGGACCTGTTTTGTACAAAGTGTCTTTTTCTCTTGAGATGACTGCACTGTTTGGTATTGCACAAGAAATACTGCTCGAATCTTGCCTGACTTCAACTTTTGAACCTGTTTCAGTGTCTGTTGGTTTAGCACTTGTGGTATTTTTGGCTAAAGTGGGAATATTTGTTGAAGAATTACTATTATTTTCGGTTGTAGAGGTCTTCTGTGGTGGATTTGGTTCGACAAAAGCACCTTTATCGACCAATGTAAACGCACTGCCAGGTTTTAAAAAGGGAATACTGCTCAAATCTTTGTCGTCCTGCCTTATTTCAACTTCTTGAGACGATTCTAGCTGAGATTTCCTAACCTTTGAGGCGTTTCTGGATGTGGCAGCCTTTTGTGGTGGAAGTGGTTTGGCAAAAGTGTCTTTATCGACAGTTTTAAAAGCACTGCCAGGTTTTGAAAAGCTAAACCCACTGGATTCCTGCCCAGTTTCTGCGGCGAGGCTGGACTCGGCGAGCGGCGGCAGGGCGTTGATCGGCGGAGAGTGGCTGAACGTTGCGAGCTGCGTCGATGAAGACAAACAGAGCGACGGCAGAGTCCCTCCGGGCCCGGTTCGGACGCTCTTCGGTTTGAAAATGGCGGCGTCCTCCGAGGCCTCATCCTCGTCTTCGGAGGAGTCCACTTCGTGAATGGCGTCCTGTTTTTGGAGCGACTCGCGGCGTTCGGCTCGGTCCTGACGAATCGCCGACAGTTTGTCTTTGAGTTTGTTTGGAGTCGAGCCGTGAGTCGAGTCCGGGAACTTTCTAGAGGAAGAGGAGGGTTTGTGTAATGAGCCTTTTTCGACGCCGCGTCCGGAGAGCAGCCCTTCCCCACACGACTCCTGAAAACACAGGACAATACACTTACTTTAATTAATCACAGGTAAACTCAAAAAGTAGAGCTTAAAGGGATTTTGAGGGAAGTACTTGAGGATACTTCTTTCAGTGGTCTTTTCAAGCAAGTTGTGTTCTGTGTCTTACTTGTCTGTAATGCCGACTGCAAACCAAATGTACTTATTCACACAAAGCTCCAGTCCCTGAAGTTCTTTTCTTGTCCCTGTCTCAGACTCTCCTCCAAAATCAGTCTAGGGACCTCTCCTGCTTCTCTTTTATTAAAAAATAAAACACAAAATACTAATCCATTTGACCAAACTGAAGTTTAGAGTTTAGCGTTAGCTTAGCTGTGACTTCAGCGTCAGGACGACAATTATCTCCTCCTCGTTAAACATTATGTGATTGAATTGACAGTATTTATCTGTGTTTTACGTTGTCTCCCTTTTCTCTGTTGATGCTTTTCTTTTTTCAGCTGTTTCTCTGTTAAAAGACATATTCAGCTGAAAATACACTTTATCTGCAGCTATTAAACTTCCTGGAACGTCATGTGACAAGTGTCGACCAATGGGAGCGCTCCTTTTTGAAACATGTGATTGTCCAAGGTTTTCTGTTCCTGAATAGAGGTTCTCATCTATTACAGTAGTACATTACCTTTTTCATGACAAGAAGAAAATATATCAGCTACAGTTTGTTTAAGAAAATGAACCCTGACAATGCTAGATCATTTAACCTGAGTATAATATATTCATTTGAGTATGACAGTGTTCCTTTATGAACATGTAAAATACTTAGATGCAAAATGATGCAGATGATGGTAAAATAGATCCACACATTTGGAGAGTAACTTGTCGTCCTCCATTCTTTCTTGATTCTTTTTCAAGTCTTTAATGTTTCTGTGAACTCTGACCTGAAGACTCTGCAGAGCGCAGATGTCAAGGCTGTGCTTCCTGTTGCCCACAGCGCCCCCTGCTGCTGCGCTGCCTCCAGACGAACTGCTGGAGGTGCTGTTCAGACTCAGCTTCTCCGCAGACTGCACTCTCTTCAGCAGCGGAGACCGAGGAGGATCAGCGCTTTTCGGACGAGAAATCTGTCGAACCAAGGGCGGAGAGGAGTGGAGCTTCACCGGGAACGACTGAAGAGAGACCAAAACTGGTTTAACATGGATCTGAACAAGTTTTAGATGGATTTAAACAGGCTTTCGGTGGTTTTACACAGGTTTCAGCTGGTCTTAAACAGGTTTCAGCTGGTCTTAAACAGGTTTCAGCTGGTTTTACACAGGTTTCAGCAGGTTTTTAACAGGTTTCAGCTGGTTTTACACAGGTTTCAGCTGGTCTTAAACAGGTTTCAGCTGGTCTTAAACAGGTTTCAGCTGGTTTTACACAGGTTTCAGCTGGTCTTAAACAGGTTTCAGCTGGTGTTACACAGGTTTCAGCTGGTCTTAAACAGGTTTCAGCTGGTCTTAAACAGGTTTCAGCTGGTTTTACACAGGTTTCAGCAGGTTTTACACAGGTTTCAGCTGGTCTTAAAGGTTTTACCCACCTGTCCAGCTGCTGCTGCCCCGCTGTGGGACAGGGGGGAGGGTGACCTCTGGGGCGACCCGGGCTGAGGAGTGGGAGAGGGGGTCCGGGCCAGAGGCGACAGGGGGATGTTCCCGGCAGACTTCCTTCGAGGGGATCTGTACTGACGCTGCAGCTTTGGAGCCAAACCGTGAAGAGAACTGGGTCTGATGTGTCCCGAGGCCGGAGAGTTCGGGACCGACGAGGAGGGGGAGGAGCTCTGGGACGACGCTCCGCCCACTGGGGGGGAGAGGAAACAGGAAGTACAGCTGTTAGAGGCTCCACCCACTGGGAGGGAGAGGAAACAGGAAGTACAGTTGTTAGAGGCTCCGCCCACTGTGGACAGAACACAGGAAATATTGGTGCATTCAGGTGCTCCTCAGGAACTCGATTTTCTGAGTTCTGATAAATGCAGCTGAATCCAGGAGACGGAGCACACTCTGAAACTCACCTGAGATTCTGTTGAGGTTATGTTCATCATCATCATCAGGAGGAGAAAGCTAACTTTAAGATATTTTAGTTTAATATCAGTCATTTCAAAATATTTCAAGTGTTTTCTCATTAATAACTTGATCATGTGACACTAGTTTTTGTCCAAATAGATTTATTTAGACTAAATACTAGTTATTTATTTATTTGCGTCTGTAGAGATTTATGTTCACTTCTTATGTTTTGAATAGTCTTCCTGTAGTCTTCTCTGCACCTGTGGGGCTGAGTGGGCGGGTCTTACCTGAGTGGGCGGAGTCTGGGGTACACCTGTGGGGCTGAGTGGGCGGGTCTTACCTGAGTGGGCGGAGTCTGGGGTACACCTGTGGAGCTGTGTGGGCGGGTCTTACCTGAGTGGGCGGGGTCTGGAATACACCTGTGGGGCTGAGTGGGCGAGGTCTGGAATACACCTGTGGGGCTGAGTGGGCGGGTCTTACCTGAGTGGGCGGAGTCTGGGGTACACCTGTGGGGCTGAGTGGGCGGGTCTTACCTGAGTGGGCGGAGTCTGGGGTACACCTGTGGGGCTGAGTGGGCGGGGACAGGTGAGTGGGAGACGCAGGTCCACTCTCTCCCGACGACAGAGAGCGGTTTAAAGACGTCAGGCTGCGACTGGTGTGAAGCAACGAGGCCTGCTTCGTGATTCTCCGAAAGAGAGACGACTTCCTCTTACTGTGAAACCACAGAGACAAATCCAGGTCAAACCTGTTCAGAACCAGCTGAAACCTGTTCAAATCCAATTAAAACCCACTGAATAAATACCTGTCTTGTCCCTCTTTGTTCTTGCTCTTCTTGTTGCGTCGGGCCATCTTGGATTTGTGGCTGGTTTTTCGAGCCGGACCCACTTTGATGGAGGTGTTTTCAAACGGAGTCGCTGCGATGGACACTTTAGCTCCGCTCTGGAACATTTACGCCACAAACAGGGATTTAGTCAGTTTAAACTCTCTTTGTTCTTTATTTTTAAGAATAGAGTGTTTTTGACCTTGAGAATGAGCTGCACGACCTCAGTGTGGACCAGACCGTGGACCGCTTCTCCGTTAACGTGAGTGATCAGGTCTCCTTCTCTGAGACCGGCCTCGTGAGCCGGACCCCCCTCCTCCACGAGCTGGCAAACAGAATAAACAGAAAATACGGATTCAGGTGGGTTTTAAGGGGTTTAACATCAACTTTAACCTGTTTTGAATGGACTGATTATAAAGAAAAGAAGGGAAAGCCGGGACCCGGACCGGACGGGACCGGACTAAAGCCCGGGACCCGGACCGGACGGGGCCGGACTAAAGCCCGGGACCCGGACCGGACGGGGCCGGACTAAAGCCCGGGACCCGGACCCGACGGGGCCGGACTAAAGCCCGGGACCCGGACAGGACCGGACTAAAGCCGGACCGGACGGGGCCGGACTAAAGCCCGGGACCCGGACAGGACCGGACTAAAGCCCGGGACCCGGACCGGACGGGGCCGGACTAAAGCCCGGGACCTGGACAGGACCGGACTAAAGCCCGGGACCCGGACCGGACGGGGCCGGACTAAAGCCCGGGACCCGGACCGGACGGGGCCGGACTAAAGCCCGGGACCCGGACTAGACGGGCCGGACTCACCCAGACCATGTGCTGGACGCTGTAGATGTCCGAGTCGCCGAGGTAAACACGGATGGCTCTGAGGGTGAAGCCGTACTTTTTTCCCGATCGATGGATGATGAGGGCGGGCTTAACGCTGGTTACCGCGGGCGACAGGTCTCTGCTGGGGGAGGAGTCTCGAGACGACGGATTGGACGAGAGCGAGTGGGGTGACATTGGACTGGCCAATGGGGACACTCCGTGGTGATCTGAGAGAGACGGGAAATATGGGATAAAATGAAAAAGGAGGTTTAAATCCAACAAAAACCTGTTTAAATCCAACAAAAACCTGTTTCAATCCAACTAAAACCTGTTTAAATCCAACTAAAACCTGTTTAAATCCAACAAAAACCTGTCCAAATCCAACTAAAACCTGTTTCAATCCAACAAAAACCTGTTTAAATCCACATAAAACCTGTTGAGACCCCTGTAAACCTGTTGAGACCCCTGTAGACCTGCCCAGACCCCTGTAGGCCTGCCCAGACCCCTGTAGACCTGTTCAGACCCCTGTAGACCTGCCCAGACCCCTGTAGACCTGCCCAGACCCCTGTAGACCTGCCCAGACCCCTGCAGACCCTACTCAGACCCCTGTAAACCTGTTGAGACCCCTGTAGACCTGACCAGACCCCTGTAGACCTGTTCAGACCCCTGTAGACCTGCCCAGACCCCTGTAAACCTGTTCAGACCCCTGTAGACCTGCCCAGACCCCTGTAGACCTGTTGAGACCGCTATAGACCTGTTGAGACCCCTGTAGACCTGCTCAGACCCCTGTAGACCTGCTCAGACCCCTGTAGACCTGTTGAGACCCCTGTAGACCCCTGTAGACCCCTGTAGACCTGCTGAGACCGACCTGTGGGGATCATGAGGGAAAGGGCGGTGGCAGAAGCAGACTTGATGACCTTGTTGAAGGGTCTGGGGGTGTTCTGGTGTTTGTCGTCTCCAGAGAGTAGTCTGTGTCGAGCTCGACGAGCCGCGAGGTCACTGATGGCTTTAGGCGTCGCCGGAGACTCTGATCCGGGTTTAGAGTCTGAGCTGCTCGCTGTCGAGAGATGAGACACACTTATTCATTGAGATCTCCAACAGGGGGCGCAGGCTTCCAAACAGCTCTGTTTGTGGGATTTACGTAGGATTTACTGAGAATTTGTGTGAATAAAAGCAGAGCAAATGCTCTCTTTTACCGTTCCAAATTTGACATCAGTCGCTACATGTTATTACTCATATAAGGGTTTAAAAAATAAGACTTTTATCAACAAAATGGCACGTTTAATACTTTTAAAACCCTTTGAGATGATAATGATATAATTAGGAGGCTTTATAGTATTAGTAGCTCAGTGATCAGTGAGCCTAGATGTGTTTCTGGTCCTGTTCCAAGTTCTGGTCCTGGTCCAAGTTCTGGTCCTGGTTCTGGTCTAAGTTCTGGTCCTGGTTCTGGTCCAGTGTGGGACTCACGTGTGATGGTGGCTCGGCTGCAGCTCGAGAGAGGAGTCGTCGGAGACTCGTCCAGCTTCAGCTCCCGCTCCACAGGAAGTTCAGGGATGGAAACAGGAAGTTCAGGGATGGAAACAGGAAGTTCAGGGATGGAAACAGGAAGTTCAGGGATGGAAACAGAAAGTTCCTCAGATTTCTGGCTCCTGACTGTGTTCAGACTCAACAAACTGGGACTTTTATGACTCGCTCCTGGAAGAGAAGAACCAGGGAAAAGTCGGTAAAATCTAAATAAAACCTGTTTAAATCCAACTAAACCTAGTTCAGATCCCTCTAAATCCTGTTCAGATCCCTCTAAGTCCTGTTCAGATCCCTCTAAGTCCTGTTCAGATCCCTCTAAATCCTGTTCAGATCCCTCTAAGTCCTGTTCAGATCCCTCTAAATCTTGTTCAGATCCCTCTAAATCCTGTTCAGATCCCTCTAAGTCCTGTTCAGATCCCTCTAAATCCTGTTCAGATCCCTCTGAGTCCTGTTCAGATCCCTCTAAGTCCTGTTCAGATCCCTCTAAGTCCTGTTCAGATCCCTCTAAATCTTGTTCAGATCCCTCTAAGTCCTGTTCAGATCCCTCTAAGTCCTGTTCAGATCCCTCTAAGTCCTGTTCAGATCCCTCTAAGTCCTGTTCAGATCCCTCTAAGTCCTGTTCAGATCCCTCTAAGTCCTGTTCAGATCCCTCTAAATCCTGTTCAGATCCCTCTAAGTCCTGTTCAGATCCCTCTAAATCCTGTTCAGATCCCTCTTCTGGCCTCTAAGTCCTGTTCAGATCCCTCTAAGTCCTGTTCAGATCCCTCTAAATCTTGTTCAGATCCCTCTAAGTCCTGTTCAGATCCCTCTAAGTCCTGTTCAGATCCCTCTAAGTCCTGTTCAGATCCCTCTAAGTCCTGTTCAGATCCCTCTAAGTCCTGTTCAGATCCCTCTAAGTCCTGTTCAGATCCCTCTAAATCCTGTTCAGATCCCTCTAAGTCCTGTTCAGATCCCTCTAAATCCTGTTCAGATCCCTCTGAGTCCTGTTCAGATCCCTCTAAGTCCTGTTCAGATCCCTCTAAGTCCTGTTCAGATCCCTCTAAATCTTGTTCAGATCCCTCTAAGTCCTGTTCAGATCCCTCTAAGTCCTGTTCAGATCCCTCTAAGTCCTGTTCAGATCCCTGTAAACCTGGTCTTACCCTCGTCGTCGTTGTTGATGGCGAAGCGTGGCATCTCGATGATGGCTGAGGTGCAGCGCCGTCGAATGGTGAGCGGAGGAGACGAGTCGCTTTCGGTGTGAGACGACTCCGAGACCGACAGCCGCTTCCTCAAACTGGAAACACACCGACAAATGGAAATTGAGGACGTTTAAAGAGGATTTACAGATGGGTTTGGTTCAGGGAAAAGAAGACCGGGTCTACACTCACATCTCTGGAGACCCCAGGAGCCAGGACCGGTCTCTGGACTTGAGTCCTGATAAACTGTCCACTCGGTCGGTGTCCTCGCTCAGACTGCGTTTGGTCGGAGGAGGGGTCCGTTTATCCTCCTGCAGAGACAGCCGCTCCATCGACGAATATACCTTCAAATATATGTATAAATAATAAATAAATGCACAGAGATGCTCCAGACGGAATCAACCTGACTCCATCAGCGACAGGCGGATCCATGAGTCAAACTGAGGATGAACCGAGAGTGAAGTACGTACTTTACTGAATCGAGGAGAGCAGGAGGAGAACTGTCGGATCTCCACTGTTTCTTCATCGTTGGTGTCGTCCTCGTCCTCAGAGTCCACGTGATGGTACCGGTCCGACCGCGCTGGAAAAGAGTCAGATCAGAAACTGGTCCAAATGGCAGGAAATACATCAGCATTAATTTAAAGTAGTAAAGTAAAGGTTTTCCAGTTCATTTTGAAATTGAGAATATTATAAACCAAAGCAGTGTTTCTCTGTTCATCCAGCAGGTGGAGCTGTGGGTTAAAGGTACGTACTGTCGAAGTAACTGGTGTCGTCCTCTGACTCCAGCTGAGGAATAAACTCTGCCTTTTGTCTCAATAAACTGTTCCAGTCCAGGTCTGAGAAGAAAGGGTGCTGCTTGACCTCCAGAGCACTGCCTACAGACGAGAAACAGACGAGAGCAACATACTCCGACTGTAGTTCTGTCATTTACATATCTTTGTCCTTCTCTGATTACACTGATTATTGATATTTGATTATAATTAATGATGAATTAAAGAAAAGTGAGGACAACTCAAAACCTCCGTCCTGAAAGTCTTGGACTGATGCAGCTGTCCACAGTTTTCAGTCCTGGAGCCTGTCTGTGACAGTGTCCACAGCAGAGGCGGCCATTTTCTGAGACAGGTGTCTCACCTGTCTGAGTCTCACCTGTCCGTGTCTCACCTGTCCGTGTCTCACCTGTATGTGTCTCACCTGTCCGTGTCTCACCTGTCCGTGTCTCACCTGTATGTGTCTCACCTGTCCGTGTCTCACCTGTCCGTGTCTCACTGGCTAGCCACTGTCCGTGTCTCACCTGTATGTGTCTCACCTGTCCGTGTCTCACCTGTCCGTGTCTCACCTGTATGTGTCTCACCTGTCCGTGTCTCACCTGTCCGTGTCTCACCTGTATGTGTCTCACCTGTCCGTGTCTCACCTGTCCGTGTCTCACCTGTATGTGTCTCACTGGCTGAGTCTCACTGTCCGTGTCTCACCTGTCCGTGTCTCACCTGTATGTGTCTCACCTGTCCGTGTCTCACCTGTATGTGTCTCACCTGTCCGTGTCTCACCTGTCCGTGTCTCACCTGTCCGTGTCTCACCTGTATGTGTCTCACCTGTATGTGTCTCACCTGTCCGTGTCTCACCTGTATGTGTCTCACTGGCTAAGTCTCACTGTCCGTGTCTCACCTGTCCGTGTCTCACCTGTATGTGTCTCACCTAAGTCTCGTCCGTGTCTCACCTGTCCGTGTCTCACCTGTCTGTGTCTCACCTGTCCGTGTCTCACCTGTCCGTGTCTCACCTGTATGTGTCTCACCTGTCCGTGTCTCACCTGTCCGTGTCTCACCTGTCCGTGTCTCACCTGTCCGTGTCTCACCTGTCCGTGTCTCACCTGTATGTGTCTCACCTGTCCGTGTCTCACCTGTGCCAAGTCTCTCCAGTGGGTCCTGTTTGAGCAGGTTTGAGATCAGGTCCTGAGCGTCTAACGGCAGAGCCTCGTCCTCTTCAGGCCAAACGATCTCATCTGAACAGAACACACTTTATTAAAACACACCTGTCCTCCCAGCTGTCCACCTGTCCCCTCACTCACCACTGATCACCTGTCCTCCCACCTGTCCACCTGTCCCCTCACTCACCACTGATCACCTGTCCTCCCAGCTGTCCACCTGTCCCCTTACTCACCACTGATCACCTGTACTCCCAGCTGTCCACCTGTCCCCTCACTCACCACTGATCACCTGTCCTCCCAGCTGTCCACCTGTCCCCTCACTCACCACTGATCACCTGTACTCCCAGCTGTCCACCTGTCCCCTCACTCACCACTGATCACCTGTCCTCCCAGCTGTCCACCTGTCCCCTCACTCACCACTGATCACCTGTCCTCCCACCTGTCCACCTGTCCCACTACTCACCACTGATCACCGGTCCTCCCACCTGACCCGGTCACTCACCACTGATCACCTGTCCTCCCACCTGTCCAGTCACTCACCACTGATCACCTGTCACAACAGCTCTCAGGTGTGTCTAGAGGGGGCACAGCCGAGCAGGAACTCGTAGAGGATGACGCCCATGGCCCACCAGTCGACAGGTTTCCCATCACCCTGCCTCAAGATCACCTCCGGGGCATGTACTCGCGTCCCACACACCTGAGCAGGTAACACACCTGAGCAGGTAACACACACCTGAGCAGGTAACACACACCTGAGCAGGTCACACACACCTGTCCAGGTCACACACACCTGTCCAGGTCTCACACACACCTGTCCAGGTCACACACCTGTCCAGGTCACACACCTGTCCAGGTCACACACACACCTGTCCAGGTAATACACACCTGAGCAGGTCACACACACCTGAGCAGGTCACACACACCTGAGCAGGTCACACACACCTGAGCAGGTCACACACACACCTGTCCAGGTCACACACCTGTCCAGGTCACACACCTGTCCAGGTGTTGTCCAGGTCACACACCTGTCCAGGTGTTGTCCAGGTCACACACCTGTCCAGGTCACACACCTGTCCAGGTCACACACCTGTCCAGGTCACACAGGTGCTGTTTACCTGTTTGTCCAGGAACTCTCGGGTGTCCTTCTCGATGTGGTCCTCGTACAGGTTGGTGGTGAGGCTCATTAAACCGATCTTGGACAAACCGAAGTCGGTGAGTTTGATGTGTCCCATGGACGTGATCAGGAGACTGAGGAAACACCACAGAACCGTTAAATCACGCTAAAACCTGTTCTAGACCCCTGGACCCGGTCTGGACTCGTACTTGTCCGGTTTCAGGTCCCGGTGCACGATGCCGTAGTTGTGGAGATACTCCAGAGCCAGAACCGTTTCGGCGAAGTACAGTCGAGCCATTTCCACCGGAAGAGCCCCGATGTTCTTCAGCAGCGTCGCACAGTCTCCCCCTGGAGGACAGGAGTGGAACAGCACCAGGTTAGACCTGGGTTAGACCGGTCCCGGTCCAGCCCCGGTCCAGCCCCGGTTCAGCCCGGTCTTACCCTCCACGTACTCCAGGACCATACAGAGGTGGCGGCGGGTCTGGAAGCAGCAGAACATGGAGACGACGAAGGGGTTCTGGGCGAAGGTCAGGATGTCCCGCTCCACGAAGGCCTGCTGCACCTGGTTCCTCAGCAGCAGGTTCTGTTTGTTGATCTTCTTCATCGCAAACCTCTGTCGGGACTCTTTATGACGGACCAGGAACACCGCCCTGGAACAGAGAGGGAGACCGGGACCGGGTCAAGGGTCAAATCCAATTAAAAACTGTTCAAATCTATCTAAAACCTGTTCCAATCCATCTAAAACTGTTTAAATCCTGCTAAAACCTGTTAAAATCCAGCTGAAACCTGTTTAAGTTTCGGACTTACCCATAAGCCCCGTTGGAGATCAGTTTGATGTTCTCGAAGTCTTCTTCTCGTGGAGTTTTGATTTTCGTTTGAGGAGCAGCAGCCGGAGCTCGACTCGACTGGAACCAGAAGAAACAGAACAGTTTAGGATTTAAAGTCAGTCCGGGTCCTGCGGCAGATAAAGCGTCCCGACCTCGGCTCCGTCGTCGGTTTCGGGGGTCTCGGGGGTCTCGGGGTTCCCGCTGTCGTAACTGCTCAGCTGGGCCATCTCTGGAACAAACAAACACGGGCTCGTCTCTCTATCCACAGTAACCTACAGTTCTTCTCGTTAACGGGACAGTTACCCTCCAGAGGGTCCCGGGTCAGGCCCAGCTGCTGGATGATGTAGCGGGGGATGTCCGTCTTCACGCCCCGTCCCTCTTTGGCCTGTCCCTCCGCCGCCTCCAGGAGGTGGTAGAACTCCTCGGGGTCGAACTCCAGACACTCCAGGAGCCGGGCCGGACGAGCGATCACGATCATGAGCCTCCGGATCAGCTGGGTCACCAGAGTCAGCTCCGCACTCTCAGAACGCTCGTGGGCCTGGGACAGAGGACACTAGTGAGACGGGACGGGGGACACCGGTGAGACGGGACGGGGGACACCGGTGAGACGGGACGGGGGACACCGGTGAGACGGGACGGGGGACACCGGTGAGACGGGACGGGGACACCGGTGAGACGGGACGGGGGACACCGGTGAGACGGGACGGGGACACTGGTGAGACGGGACTGGGACACTGGTGAGACAGGACGGGGGACACCGGTGAGATGGGACAGAGGACACTAGTGAGACGGGACGGGGACACCGGTGAGACGGGACGGGGGACACCGGTGAGACGGGACGGGGGACACCGGTGAGACGGGACGGGGACACTGGTGAGACGGGACGGGGACACCGACGGGGACACCGGTGAGACGGGGACGGGGCCCCGGGACGGGGACACCGGTGAGACGGGACGGGGGACACCATGAGACGGGACAGAGGACAGGGGACACTTGTGAGATGGGACAGAGGACAGGGGACACTCATGAGACGGGACAGAGGACACTGATTCCTGAAAAATAAAGAATAAACTAAAGCAAACAGAGAGAGTGGACAGGTCCTGTCCTCTGGAGACAGACGGGTCCCTGAAGGACGTCCTCAGAAGCAGAGGCTTGTCTCTGACAGACTTTACACTATTATTTACCACTATTTATATTTACTTCACTCACCATCTGCAATTTACACTATTTATTTATATTTATTTATATATTGTACATTTGTGTTGTATTTGAATTAATATAGTATTTATTTACATATGTAGAGTCTAGTTTAGTTGTTGGACGGTTCCAGCTACTGTCGGTGAGCAGATCCCTCACAGTCACTCAGTACAACTATTAAAGCCTGTGTTTCTGAGTTTCTGATTTTACTGAGGGTTTACAGATGGTCCAACGTGAATTATTAATAAAACAGCATCAATCACTGAACAAACTGTGGCTCATGAATGATTCAGGATTTTAATGAAGAGTAATTGATCTGAAACAGAGAGAGACGCAAATCAATTTTAAAAAACATACGTTTGAAATGAAGCTGCTCTATTGTTTCTTTAACAATAGACAGATTTTTAAAAGGACGTTTTCAGAACAGAGCTGAGACAGTTTATGGAATATTTAAATTAAAATCAGGAAAAGGACATTTTTGGCACAGACTCCATTTGTTTGGATTTTTTATTTCGTTTTAAATGGAGTTGAATCTGAGGCTGAATTCACCTCAGTTTTGCTTCTGTTTCCAGACGATCGAGAACAGAGCCCAACGCGCAGAATTTAATTCTGGACATAAACCTGGTTCATTTTCTGTAAAGGCGTCAGTATTTAACTCTGGCGTGTGGTGACATCTCTATTAGCTCAGTCCCAGAGCTTCAGGGGCCACACAGATGGGCCCCAGAGGAATAACTCATATGTCAACGTCAAACCGAGGATTTAAAGAGACATTTCACTAAATATTCTGTTAAGAATTCATTCTATTTTATACACATACACATTTTTAAAGGTGTTCTATTTGTTTTTGTAAAAGAACAAACTAAATGTTCTGTGGAGGTCAACACATTCAAATAAATAAAATAATAAATAAATGAACGGAGCACCATCATCAGTGATTCTTCTGAAAGTCTATCAGATGTTAATTATGAAGCTAATAAACCACAGCTGGGGCCTGTTTTTTATAAAGAAGACGTCACTGTTTCATGGTTCATTAAATCTGACGCCGCATGATGTCACCACACCATGTCTTTAATTCATCGACTTGACACGAGATAATCTGGGACACAACATCTGGCATAACTCTGCCTTTAGTTGATATTGTTTTTAGTTGTGTCTTTTCTTTTCAGTGTGTTTAAGTGTGTTCTTCAGTGTGTTTAAGCGTGTTTAAGTGTTTAACTCACGTCCTGCAGCAGCTTCTCCAGATTTTCCTGAAGCTCGTAGAAATATCGTGTGGTGACGAGGCGCTGGCGGCTCTTGTCCAGCAGGTCTCGGCTCAGCTCCATCAGCTGGTGGTGGATGAAACTCAGGACCCCGTCGGACAGGACCCCTCCAGGAGAATCCCCCGAGGCCCCTGAAGCCCCCTGGTCCACCCGGTCCCCGAGAACAGAGCCTCCTCCTGAAGCAGAGGACAGCAGCTCCAGCAGACGTTCCTCCATCTGAGCTGTGGCCTGAACAGAACCAGAACCAGGTTTAGAGGGATCTAAACAGGTTTAGGTGGATATGAACAGGATTTAGAGGGATCTGAATAGGATTTAGAGGGATCTGAATAGGATTTAGAGGGATCTGAACATGTTTAGATGGATCTGAACAGGTTTAGATGGATCTGAACAGGATTTAGAGGGACCTGAACAGGATTTAGAGGGATCTGAACAGGATTTAGAGGGATCTGAACAGGTTTAGATGGATCTGAAAAGGATTTAGATGGATCTGAACAGGCTTAGATGGATCTGAACAGGATTTAGAGGGATCTGAACAGGTTTAGTTGGATATGAACAGGTTTAGATGGATCTGAACAGGATTTAGAGGGATCTGAACAGGTTTAGGTGGATCTGAACAGGTTTAGTTGGATATGAACAGGTTTTAGGTGGACCTGAACAGGTTTTATGTGGATCTGAACAGGTTTTATGTGGACCTGAACAGGTTTTAGATGGATCTGAACAGGTTTTAGGTGGACCTGAACAGGTTTTAGTTGGATATGATCAGGTTTAGGTGGATCTGAACAGGTTTTAGGTGGACCTGAACAGGTTTTAGATGGATCTGAACAGGTTTTAGGTGGACCTGAACAGGTTTTAGATGGATCTGAACAAGTTTTAGATGGATCTGAACAGGTTTTAGGTGGATCTGAACAGGTTTTAGATGGACCTGAACAGGTTTTAGGTGGATCTGAACAGGTTTTGGGTGGATTTCATACAGACCTTTGGGAACCTCTCTTTATAAACGTGGTTCATCATGACGATCTCGTGATCGAAGGAAACTGGAGACCGACCAGGACTGAAATAAAAGTAAAAACAGGAGAATTATAATGAAATATTGTGAATTTTATATTTGATGTCATTTAATTTTTCTTATTTTAATTTAAGTGAAAAATAAAGCCTCAAACTGTTTACATTTGTGTAAAATCTTAAATGAACATAAACATTAATAAAACGGTTGAACATGAGTCATCACCAGAGTCATGTGACCTGAGCTATGAGGTCATCACCAGAGTCATGTGACCTGAGCTATGAGGTCATCACCAGAGTCATGTGACCTGAGCTATGAGGTCATCACCAGAGTCATGTGACCTGAGCTATGAGGTCATCACCAGAGTCATGTGACCTGAGCTATGAGGTCATCACCAGAGTCATGTGACCTGAGCTATGAGGTCATCACCAGAGTCATGTGACCTGAGCTATGAGGTCATCACCAGAGTCATGTGACCATGTTTTCATTTTTATCAAATGAATGCTCAGCTGATTTTCAGACCTGCTCCTGCTGCTCCTTTCATTTATTTCTGAGTTTATCATTATTCTTCATGTTTATTGTAAACATTCCTCTGTTTTCTGTGTTTTTTTGTCAATTTTTTTCCAACAATATTAAAGTTTGCTGCAGGTTTTTTTCATAAATGGAAAGGAATCTGTTTGAAAATTGACTGAATAGACTCCTCTGTGCTGCAGTAACCAGCAGGTGGCGCTGATCCAGACTGAGTCCTCTCTTCAAAATACTTTATATATTATATTTTTGAGTCCCAGCATCTTTCTATTTGTGGAGAGTCTTCTAGATTCACTGCAGAGATTTAAAGAAGAAACCAAGATTTTAATAATAATTTCAATAACTTTAAAATGAGCCACTTGTCGACAGGAGTCTGGGGTCAGAGGTCAGAGAGGAGTTTGTAAAAGTGGAAACTGAACCAGAACCAGAGTGGGCTCTTTGATTTAAAATGGCTGCCGTCCTGGACTGGGTCTGGACCCGGTGGTGGGACTCACCTGAGGCTCCTGGACCGGGGCCGGATCTTGGGCGAGCGGTGGGTCTGGGTCTGGGTCTGGTCCTGGTCCAGGTCTGGGTCTCGGTCGCAGCCGAAGTGTTTGGTGAAAAAGCGGATCTCGTCTGGAGTGGGTTGGAACGGGAGCTGATGTAAACGCTCCTGAGACGAGCAGGACTGAGGAAGACCAGAGAAAGACTGGGTTAAACCACAGAGACTGAAGAAGTCTGGAGAAAGACCAGGTTAAACCAGGACTGTAGGTTCTTACGGAGACGGTGGAGCTGGGAGTGTTGGTCCCATATCCAGAAGACGGCAGGGACGCCAGAGACCAGCGCCGCCCATCAGACCTGAGGCAGAACCGAGACTTTAGACCCCGGAGACCCTCAGAGACCCCCAGAGACCCTCAGAGACCCCAGAGACCCCCAGAGACTCCCAGAGACCCTCAGAGACCCCAGAGACTCACAGAGACTCACAGAGACCCTCAGAGACTCCCAGAGACCCCCGGACACCCCCAGAGACCCCCAGAGACCCTCAGAGACCCCAGAGACTCACAGAGACCCCCAGAGACCCTCAGAGACCCCCAGAGACCCTCAGAGACCCTCAGAGACCCCAGAGACTCACAGAGACTCACAGAGACTCACAGATACCCTCAGAGACCCCCGGACACCCCCAGAGACCCTCAGAGACTCCCAGAGACTCCCAGAGACCCCCAGAGACTCACAGAGACCCTCAGAGACTCCCAGAGACCCCCAGAGAACCCCAGAGACCCCCAGAGACCCTCAGAGACCCCCAGAGACTCACAGAGACCCTCAGAGACTCCCAGAGACCCCCGGAGACCCTCAGAGACCCTCAGAGACTCCCAGAGACCCCCGGAGACCCCCAGAGACTCCCGGGGACTCCCAGAGACTCCCAGAGACCCCCAGAGACCCACGGAGACCACCAGAGACCCTCAGAGACTCACAGAGACCCTCAGAGACTCCCAGAGACCCCCGGAGACCCCCAGAGACTCCCGGAGACTCCCAGAGACCCCCGGAGACTCCCAGAGACCCCCGGAGACTCCCAGAGACCCTCAGAGACTCCCAGAGACCCCCAGAGACCCCCAGAGACTCCCAGAGACTCACAGAGACCCCAGAGACTCCCAGAGACCCCCGGAGACTCCCAGAGACCCTCAGAGACTCCCAGAGACCCTCAGAGACTCCCAGAGACCCTCAGAGACTCCCAGAGACCCACGGAGACCACCAGAGACCCTCAGAGACTCCCAGAGACCCCCGGAGACTCCCAGAGACCCTCAGAGACTCCCAGAGACCCCCGGAGACCCCCAGAGACTCCCAGAGACTCCCAGAGACCCTCAGAGACTCCCAGAGACCCTCAGAGACTCCCAGAGACCCACGGAGACCACCAGAGACCCTCAGAGACTCCCAGAGACCCCCGGAGACTCCCGGAGACTCCCAGAGACCCTCAGAGACTCCCAGAGACCCCCGGAGACTCCCAGAGACCCCCGGAGACCCTCAGAGACTCCCAGAGACCCTCAGAGACCCCCAGAGACCCTCAGAGACTCCCAGAGACTCCCGGAGACCTCCAGAGACTCCCAGAGACTCCCGGAGACCTCCAGAGACCCCCAGAGACCCTCAGAGACCCCCAGAGACTCACAGAGACTCCCGGAGACCCCCAGAGACTCCAAGAGACCCCCAGAGACTCCCAGAGACCCCCGGAGACCCCCAGAGACTCCCGGAGACTCCCAGAGACCCTCAGAGACTCCCAGAGACCCCCGGAGACTCCCAGAGACCCCCAGAGACCCTCAGAGACTCCCAGAGACCCCCGGAGACCCCCAGAGACTCCCAGAGACCCCCAGAGACTCACAGAGACTCCCGGAGACCCCCAGAGACTCACAGAGACCCCAGAGACCCTCAGAGACCCCCGGAGACCCCCAGAGACTCCCGGAGACCCCCAGAGACTCCCAGAGACCCCCAGAGACTCCCGGAGACCCCCAGAGACTCCCAGAGACCCTCAGAGACTCACAGAGACCCCAGAGAGGATATATGAAGCAAATGTGAATCTGTGAAAAGGTTCTGTGTCGTTTTAAATGAAAAAGAAAAAAGGAAAAATTCTGGATCAAAAAGCCTCAACAGTTTTTTAAAACGTAAAACTTACTTAAAGATGATTAAAATCAAATCAAAGTATTGGGTTTTAATAAAACACTGTCATCAGAAGAAAAGGCATCTGGAGGTGGGTTTGAGGGAGGGGCCTTAGCCTGAGACTACTATTGGTTAGGGTCAGGGGTCAGTGTGGATCTGGTGGGACATGCTCCTGGAGAAGCACCTGGTCTAAGACTGAGTAGGGGTCTTTAGTGAAGACAGGACGTTCACACACAGACCAGTGTTTACTGTTTACTCCCATCATCCTCTGCAGCACCAGCTGGAGGTCATGCTCCCCCAGAGACCCCCAGAGACCCCCAGAGACTCACAGAGACCCCCAGAGACCCCAGAGACCCCCAGAGACTCACAGAGACTCACAGAGACCCCAGAGACCCTCAGAGACCCCCAGAGACTCACAGAGACCCCAGAGACCCTCAGAGACCCCAGAGACCCCCAGAGACCCCCAGAGACCCCAGAGACCCCAGAGACCCTCAGAGACCCCAGAGACCCCCAGAGACCCCCAGAGACTCACAGAGACCCCAGAGACCCCAGAGACCCTCAGAGACTCATAGAGACCCCAGAGACCCCCAGAGACCCCAGAGACCCCCAGAGACCCCCCCAGACTCACAGAGACCCCAGAGACCCCCAGAGACTCACAGAGACCCCCAGAGACCCCAGAGACTCACAGAGACCCCAGAGACCCCCAGAGACTCACAGAGACCCCAGAGACCCCAGAGACCCCCAGACACCCCCCAGAGACTCACAGAGACCCCAGAGACCCCAGAGACCCCCAGAGACCCCCAGAGACCCCAGAGACCCTCAGAGACCCCCAGAGACTCATAGAGACCCCAGAGACCCCCAGAGACCCCCAGAGACTCACAGAGACCCCAGAGACCCCAGAGACCCCCAGAGACCCCCAGAGACTCACAGAGACCCCAGAGACCCCCAGAGACCCCCAGAGACTCACAGAGACCCCAGAGACTCACAGAGACCCCAGAGACCCCCAGAGACCCCCAGAGACCCCCAGAGACTCACAGAGACCCCAGAGACCCCAGAGACCCCCAGAGACCCCCAGAGACTCATAGAGACCCCAGAGGTTAAAGGGAGAGAAGAACAGCCTGTGGAGACCCCAGATGGGCTTCAGTAAAACCAAGAAAACTAACACCTGGAGTTAGCAGTGATGCTAATGGTTCACAGCTCCACACTGACCCTTCACCTCTGACCCAGTATGAACCAGTCCAGCTCTGTCCAATCACAGTAGTCTCAGGCTAAGCCCCTCCCTCTGATGAAGATGAAACGTCTTCACCTCAAACTTACGTCCAGAGCCTCGTCTCAGAACGAAACCTAGACTCAGAACCTCCACAGACTGTCATCAGAAATGAGGGATGACTGTAACCTTTGACCTCCTGTGGACCCCGACACTAAACTCTCAATAAAAGCATGAGAACCTTTAGGCTTTTACTGTAAAAAATATTTATACAACTGTTAAAAAGAATCGGGAACATTTCCAAAACGCCACAGACATTTAAACTCTGAGCAAGAGAGGGCAAAGGTCAGGAGCACAGACTAATGAGCCATGCAGAGGTCAAGGGTCAGACAGGTGTAGAAGTCAGGGGTCAGTTACCTGTCTGCTCTGTGTCCGTGGCTGTGAGAAAAACACATCACATCAGTGTCTTTGATCTGTGTTTGTAAACAACATCAGAGCTGTTTACAAACAGCAGTTTGAAGGTCTCTGTCTTTGATCCTGCACTGCAGTACCACACTCCTCCAGCAGGTGTTACATTAACACTCCTCCAGCAGGTGTTACATTAACACTCCTCCAGCAGGTGTCACATTAACACTGCAGTACCACACTCCTCCAGCAGGTGTCACATTAACACTGCAGTACCACACTCCTCCAGCAGGTGTCACATTAACACTGCAGTACCACACTCCTCCAGCAGGTGTCACATTAACACTGCAGTACCACACTCCTCCAGCAGGTGTTACATTAACACTGCAGTACCACACTCCTCCAGCAGGTGTTACATTAACACTGCAGTACCACACTCCTCCAGCAGGTGTTACATTAACACTGCAGTACCACACTCCTCCAGCAGGTGTTACATTAACACTGCAGTACCACACTCCTCCAGCAGGTGTCACATTAACACTGCAGTACCACACTCCTCCAGCAGGTGTCACATTAACACTGCAGTACCACACTCCTCCAGCAGGTGTCACATTAACACTGCAGTACCACACTCCTCCAGCAGGTGTCACATTAACACTCCTCCAGCAGGTGTCACATTAACACTGCAGTACCACACTCCTCCAGCAGGTGTCACATTAACACTGCAGTACCACACTCCTCCAGCAGGTGTCACATTAACACTGCAGTACCACACTCCTCCAGCAGGTGTCACATTAACACTCCTCCAGCAGGTGTTACATTAACACTGCAGTACCACACTCCTCCAACAGGTGTTACATTAACACTGCAGTACCACACTCCTCCAGCAGGTGTTACATTAACACTGCAGTACCACACTCCTCCAGCAGGTGTCACATTAACACTGCAGTACCACACTACTCCAGCAGGTGTCACATTAACACTCCTCCAGCAGGTGTCACATTAACACTCCTCCAGCAGGTGTCACATTAACACTGCAGTACCACACTCCTCCAGCAGGTGTCACATTAACACTGCAGTACCACACTCCTCCAGCAGGTGTTACATTAACACTGCAGTACCACACTCCTCCAGCAGGTGTCACATTAACACTGCAGTACCACACTCCTCCAGCAGGTGTCACATTAACACTCCTCCAGCAGGTGTTACATTAACACTGCAGTACCACACTCCTCCAGCAGGTGTTACATTAACACTGCAGTACCACACTCCTCCAGCAGGTGTTACATTAACACTGCAGTACCACACTCCTCCAGCAGGTGTTACATTAACACTGCAGTACCACACTCCTCCAGCAGGTGTTACATTAACACTGCAGTACCACACTCCTCCAGCAGGTGTCACATTAACACTGCAGTACCACACTCCTCCAGCAGGTGTCACATTAACACTGCAGTACCACACTACTCCAGCAGGTGTTACATTAACACTGCAGTACCACACTCCTCCAGCAGGTGTTACATTAACACTGCAGTACCACACTCCTCCAGCAGGTGTCACATTAACACTGCAGTACCACACTCCTCCAGCAGGTGTCACATTAACACTGCAGTACCACACTACTCCAGCAGGTGTTACATTAACACTGCAGTACCACACTACTCCAGCAGGTGTTACATTAACACTGCAGTACCACACTCCTCCAGCAGGTGTTACATTAACACTGCAGTACCACACTACTCCAGCAGGTGTTACATTAACACTGCAGTACCACACTACTCCAGCAGGTGTCACATTAACACAGCAGTAAAACAACTGTTCAAACATTTAACACAAAGAATAAAAGTGTTACCTCCGAGATGGAACGAAGGAGAAGTGAGCCGCTGTGTTTGGAGAGTAGGTCCTGGGACTGTCCAACGGACTGGGCCCTGAACGCACCACAGAGAGAAGAGTTACACATAGAGGACCGGGCCCTGAACGCACCACAGAGAGAAGAGTTACAGAGGACTGGGGGAGTGGGGGCGGGGCAGAGGGGCAGGTGAGTGTTACCTGTGTGCAGAGGTGAGTGGGGGCGGGGCAGAGGGGCAGGTGAGTGTTACCTGTGTGCAGAGGTGAGTGGGGGCGGGGCAGAGGGGCAGGTGAGTGTTACCTGTGTGCAGAGGTGAGTGGGGGCGGGCAGAGGGCAGGGTGAGTGTTACCTGTGTGCAGAGGTGAGTGGGGGGGCGGGGCAGAGGGGCAGGTGAGTGTTACCTGTGTGCAGAGGTGAGTGGGGGCGGGGCAGAGGGGCAGGTGAGTGTTACCTGTGTGCAGAGGTGAGTGGGGGCGGGGCAGAGGGGCAGGTGAGTGTTACCTGTGTGCAGAGGTGAGTGGGGGCGGGGCAGAGGGGCAGGTGAGTGTTACCTGTGTGCAGAGGTGAGTGGGGGCGGGGCAGAGGGGCAGGTGAGTGTTACCTGTGTGCAGAGGTGAGTGGGGGCGGGGCAGAGTGGGGGAGGTGCTGGAGACGATCAGACTCTTCCTGTTGCTGCTGCGACAGCTGTGAACACATCAAAGGGAACACATTATTGATATATTATTAATTATAATAAGATCAAAGCCTCAGAGATTAATGCACACACTTCAAACACTGAACCACACTCAGAACAAAGACCGGGTTCAGACCAAAGACCGGGTTCAGAACAAAGACCGGGTTCAGAACAAAGACCGGGTTCAGACCAAAGACCGGGTTCAGACCAAAGACCGGGTTCAGACCAAAGACCGGGTTCAGAACAAAGACCGGGTTCAGACCAAAGACCGGGTTCAGACCAAAGACCGGGTTCAGACCGAACTCAGAGGAGCTGTTAGTGACTAGACCTCATGCTCAGGTGAGTGGTTCAGGTGCGTCCATGTACAGGACCCGGGGCTTACCTCCAGAGAAAGGGGTTTCCTCTGTGGTGAGCAGGGGCCGACAGGGGCCCCTCTAAGCCACACAGAGAAGGACAGAGAGAGGGGCTGAGACAAGGGCCCCTCAGACCAGACGGGGCCAGGATTCTGACAAACACATCATTCAGGTCAGTCCACAGGAAGTGACCATATTTGGACAAAAGGGCGAAGTTTAGTCCTGGGTTGGATCTGGTTTAGTCCTGGTTTAGACCTGGTTTAGTCCTGGTTTAGACCTGGTTTAGACCTGGTTTAGACCTGGTTTAGACCTGGTTTAGTCCTGGTTTAGTCCTGGTTTAGACCTGGTTTAGTCCTGGTTTAGACCTGGTTTAGACCTGGTTTAGTCCTGGTTTAGTCCTGGTTTAGACCTGGTTCAGTCCTGGTTTAGTCCTGGCTTAGTCCTTGTTTAGACCTGGTTTAGACCTGGTTTAGTCCTGGTTTAGCCCTGGTTTAGTCCTGGTTTAGTCCTGGTTTAGTCCTGGTTAAGGCCTGGTTTAGACCTGGTTAAGACCTGGTTTAGTCCTGGTTTAGTCCTGGTTTAGTCCTGGTTTAGACCTGGTTTAGACCTGGTTTAGTCCTGGTTTAGTCCTGGTTTAGTCCTGGTTTAGACCTGGTTTAGTCCTGGTTTAGACCTGGTTTAGACCTGGTTTAGTCCTGGTTTAGACCTGGTTTAGTCCTGGTTTAGTCCTGGTTTAGACCTGGTTTAGTCCTGGTTTAGTCCTGGTTTAGTCCTGGTTTAGTCCTGGTTTAGACCTGGTTTAGTCCTGGTTTAGTCCTGGTTTAGTCCTGGTTTAGACCTGGTTTAGTCCTGGTTTAGTCCTGGTTTAGACCTGGTTTAGTCCTGGTTTAGTCCTGGTTTAGTCCTGGTTTAGACCTGGTTTAGTCCTGGTTTAGTCCTGGTTTAGTCCTGGTTTAGACCTGGTTTAGACCTGGTTTAGACCTGGTTTAGTCCTAGTTTAGACCTGGTTTAGACCTGGTTTAGTCCTAGTTTAGTCCTGGTTTAGACCTGGTTTAGACCTGGTTTAGTCCTGGTTTAGACCTGGTTTAGACCTGGTTTAGACCTGGTTTAGTCCTGGTTTAGACCTGGTTTAGACCTGGTTTAGTCCTGGTTTAGACCTGGTTTAGTCCTGGTTTAGACCTGGTTTAGTCCTGGTTTAGACCTGGTTTAGACCTGGTTTAGTCCTGGTTTAGACCTGGTTTAGACCTGGTTTAGTCCTGGTTTAGACCTGGTTTAGTCCTGGTTTAGACCTGGTTTAGGCCTGGTTTAGACCTGGTTTAGACCTGGTTTAGTCCTGGTTTAGACCTGGTTTAGACCTGGTTTAGTCCTGGTTTAGACCTGGTTTAGACCTGGTTTAGACCTGGTTTAGACCTGGTTCAGACCTGGTTTAACAGAATAAAGTGAGTCTTACTGAAGCCTGAGGTTCACGGCTGTGGCTCGTTCCCGTCTCCTCTTCATTTCTGTTTAATCCGTGTTAATCCCAGTTTATAGATCCATGACTCAGAGGCAGATAAAAATAGACTTCAGTTTTTATCCAAAAGCATTCCCTGAACGGCCTTCATCAAAATAATCCACGAAACACACAATCGATCCTTTAAAAGTGTCTGGAAATTTAAAAGAAATCTATAATTCTCAAGAAAAGTCAGCAAATGTTTTCCAGATACAGACTTCCATAGCCTTAAGGCCCGCAGCGGCCGCACATGCCCAGAAACAGTGCCTCTTCTCTGGGTCAAGTTTGAGAAGAACCTCTCTTCCAGAAGCTTAGGGACTCTGCCAAAGCTTGTACCCAGAAATAGTGCTCCTTAAGTGGGAGCAAGAACCCTCTTTAGTTCGAGGAGCTCCATTGGTGTCTTTGTCCAGGAACAGTGCTTCTCTTCGGGAACAAATCTCAGGAGTTACCCCCCTCAGACTTCCAGACCGTCAAGGGATCTTTCTGAAGGTCGTACCCAGAAATAGTGCTCCATTCCTGGGTAAAGTTCACTTCCCGCCTCCCTTCAGACTCACGGGCTGATAAGGGACCCAACAATGTTTTTTTATCCAGAAATAGTGCCTGTTTGTTGGGTATAAGCTCAGTGAGTCTCCCTCAGACCTCCAGACTGACAGGGGATCGTGCTGAGGTTTGTCCCCAGGAACAGAGCTCCGTCCCTGGGCACAGCCTGAGTGTTGTGTCCCTATTGTTCCTGGATGAAGAGTGTGTGAGGGGAGAGGGCTTATCTCAGTCTGATAATAGACTCAGAGAGGGGAGGGACGAGGGAGGGACGGGGGAGACACAGACAGAAGAGGACCGACACAGACAGGCTTCAAACATCACCAATAATAAGTCTCTCTCTTTTCACTAAAACCAAAAAACGTCCAGACTTCGGAGACATCAGCGTTTCCTGCTTTTTTTATTTTAGAAAAAAGGTCAAACTGGACCAATTTTCTTTCACAAAATATTAATACGTTGCATTAAATGGAAGTTTAGGAGTTTACTGTTGTAGACTGTAGTGATTCTGTAATTATCACCTTCTCATTAAAACCATCACCAACATTTAATCATGTTTCTTTTTCTGCTGTTTCTCTATTTTTTATCTTTTTTTGAGCTGTTTCTCTGTAAAATAAGACATATTTCCAACAGAATAACCCATTTCCTTGGTTTATTTCCTTGTTCCTTCGTTGTTGACATCAGTGTCGACCAATGGGAGCGCTCCTTTTTACCTGAAGTGAGCTGTGATTGGACAAAATCCTGCTGTGGACTGATCATTCTCATCTATTAAAATCCTTCATTATAAAGACTAGATCACGTCTTAAGGTCTCATTTTTACTATAAACTTTAGGAGATTACACTGAAAAACTAAATGGAACTGTAAAAACAATCAGGTCATGGACTTTTAAATATCTATGGGTGTGTCTGATTAAAGGTTTATTTGAGGAAGATCTGCAGACATTACATCTCGTCTCAGTTACATTTGGTTTTGATTAAATCCCAGTTAATTTCTCTACATTTACAGTTTAAGACAAATATCTAACTCTCACGATCTTCTACATGTTTATAAATTTCCTGCGTCTTTATGAATCCCGTAAACGTCTTGTTTACTGCAGTGACCTGTTTCTTCCTGAGTTTTGAGCAGGAGCTAAATGCAGCTCACATGCCTCTGATTCAGAGACGATAGAGGCACATTCAGCAGAGTTTAAGGCTCTGACGTCTGCAGCCGAAGGACACGGGACTCCGGCTCAAACACACACTCATCAGGTTTATTCATGGCTCTAACCTCATGTTTATAATTCACACGTATGACCAGGAACATTTGATTAAACAGAAGCTGACGTCATACTCGGTCTCTTTAAACTGAAGTCAACAGCAGAATGACGCAAATCTGAAATATAATGCACTTAATAAAGTACATTTGACCTTGATGTGCATTCAAAAGGGAAACATCTACATGAGTTTATGCACATATTCCTTGGTATTTCTTGATATTTCTTAAAAAGTCTTCCAGTCTGCCAGTTTTCAAAGCAACATTTTGACATTTGGCTTCAAAATGTTGAAATATGTGTGGTTTAACTGTTATTGTTTTATCCAGACCTCCACAAAAACAAGGAGGGGACGCTGAGACTGAGCCCAGGGACGGAGCACTATCTCTGGGTAACAGACCTCCAGCCCCGGCTCAGGTCCTGGAGGTCGGGACTCTACAGTGAACTTTAAACAGACTGAAATTAAAATCCAAATGTCACGGCTCTGTCCCGAACAAAAGAGAGAACAGAGCCAGCTTTAAATATATCACACACATTCTCAGCTGTTCACACTCGATGAACCCCGTGAACTCTGACCTTTCACCCTGAATCAGAGGCAGATACAGGCTGTCCTCATCCCAGACCAAACCAGACCAGACTGGACTAAACCAGACCACGTAATCCCAGACAAAACCAGACCAAACTGGACTAAACCAGACCATGTAATCCCAGACAAAACCAGACCAAACTGGACTAAACCAGACCATGTAATCCCAGACCGGACCAGACCAAACTGGACTAAACCAGACCATGTAATCCCAGACAAAACCAGACCAGACTGGACTGGACTAAACCAGACCATGTAATCCCAGACCGGACCAGACCAAACTGGACTAAACCAGACCATGTAATCCCAGACAAAACCAGACCAAACTGGACTAAACCAGACCATGTAATCCCAGACAAAACCAGACCAAACTGGACTAAACCAGACCATGTAATCCCAGACAAAACCAGACCAGACTGGACTAAACCAGACCATGTAATCCCAGACAAAACCAGACCAAACTGGACTAAACCAGACCATGTAATCCCAGACAAAACCAGACCAAACTGGACTAAACCAGACCATGTAATCCCAGACAAAACCAGACCAAACTGGACTAAACCAGACCATGTAATCCCAGACCGGACCAGACCAAACTGGACTAAACCAGACCATGTAATCCCAGACAAAACCAGACCAAACTGGACTAAACCAGACCATGTAATCCCAGACAAAACCAGACCAAACTGGACTAAACCAGACCATGTAATCCCAGACAAAACCAGACCAGACTGGACTAAACCAGACCATGTAATCCCAGACAAAACCAGACCAAACTGGACTAAACCAGACCATGTAATCCCAGACCGGACCAGACCAGACTGGACTAAACCAGACCATGTAATCCCAGACAAAACCAGACCAGACTGGACTAAACCAGACCATGTAATCCCAGACCAGACCAGACCAGGCCAGACTCTTTGTTCTGAGAAAAACTCTAAAACTGAGGCTTTTAGTAACTGACTTTTTGTCTCTTTACTCACTTTTCTATTTTGTAAATTGATAAAAAGAGAGTTAAATAGTTTATTCTTACTTTTACTCTTCGCTCCGGTGTAAAACTCTTACAGTAAATATTTAAATTAGCAGCAGCTGCAGGTCGAGTGTGGTTCAGTGTTAAAGCAGAAACAGAGAGGATGATGGGATACTCACAAACTCCCGCGTCGAGGTAAACTCAGCTCCTTCTGAAACACAAAAGAATGGAAGGAGTTTAAGTGTCTGTTCTTTAATCTCATTTCTTCATCTGGATGTAAACACAGAGCAGTGCAGTACCAGAGTCTGTCCACCAGAGGGCGCCGTCTCACTGAGTCTGTTTTAATAATAGCTGCTGATGCTAATGAGAATATTAATGATTGCTTGTAGAAGACGTCACAAGCGGTACTGAGCATGTGCAGAAGCCCCGAGCGGTACTGAGCATGTGCAGAAGCCCCGAGCGGTACTGAGCATGTGCAGAAGCCCCGAGCGGTACTGAGCATGTGCAGAAGCCCCGAGCGGTATTGGTTTTAATCCGATCAGTCTGATGGGACTGACTGGACTCCTCTGTTTCAGAATAACGTTAAATAAAAGAAAGATATTTGAAAATATAATCCGAACATTTACATCTTAATCCGCCTCATTTGTGAATATTTGTTTAGAAAAGAACAAATTGTGTCAAAAGCTCAGCTCTGAATTCAAACTGTGGGAGATTGTTTTTACTGAAGCAGACCCAGAGTTGATCTGTTTACTGACTCCAACACGTTACATGAATAATACCAGCACCAAAATAAAAATCAGAGCGACTGGTCAAATTAAAACGAAGCCATTAGTGACGTCGGTGGAAATAAATCAGAATCTTGTGTTTATTCATATTTTTGATCTTGTTTTGGGACAAAAGCTGAATTTGAATCACGTTCTTCTCTCGTTAAAGATTCTTTTCACAAAAACCTGCTCAACTTCAGCTCATCCTTAACGAACCCTCTGTCCTCTCCTTGTCTCCTGTGTCCTTGTCTCCTGTGTCCTTGTCTCCTGTGTCCTTGTCTCCTGTGTCCTTGTCTCCTGTGTCCTTGTCTCCTGTCTCCTTGTCTCTTGTCTCCTGTCTCCTTGTCTCCTGTCTCCTTGTCTCTTGTCTCCTGTGTCCTTGTCTCTTGTGTCCTTCTCTCTTGTGTCCTTGTATCCTTGTCTCCTGTCTCCTTGTCTCCTGTGTCCTTGTCTCTTGTGTCCTTGTCTCCTGTGTCCTTGTCTCCTTGTCTCCTGTGTCCTTGTCTCCTGTGTCCTTGTCTCCTGTCTCCTTGTCTCCTGTGTCCTTGTCTCCTGTTTCTTTGTCTCTTGTGTCCTTCTCTCTTGTGTCCTTTGGCTGTGAGTCACATGACCATGACATCACTTCAATAGAATCCAGACCCAACACTGCTCCATTGTCTCTGACCCACACAAGACCAGACTAAAACCAGACCAGGACCAGGCATGGACCAGGACCAGACCAGGACTAAACCAGGACCAGGCAAGGACCAGGACCAGGCATGGACCAGGACCAGACCAGGACTAGACCAGGACCAGGCAAGGACCAGGACCAGACTAAAACCAGGACCAGGACCAGGCAAGGACCAGGACCAGACCAGGACTAGACCAAGACCAGGACCAGGACCAGGCAAGGACCAGGACCAGGACCAGGACCAGGACCAGACCAGGACCAGGCAAGGACCAGGACCAGACTAAAACCAGGACCAGGACCAGACTAAAACCAGGACCAGACAAGGACTAGACTAAAACTAAGAGGCTCCAGTGATGACCTCTGACCTGTGGCTGTAGATCAGAGCTTGGTCTGAGCTGATCCTGGTTCTGTCCTGGTTTTGTTCTGAGTCCGAGGACCCTCTGAGTCCGAGTCCGAGGACCCTCTGAGTCCGAGTCCGAGGACCCTCTGAGTCCGAGGACCCTCTGAGTCCGAGTCCGAGGACCCTCTGAGTCCGAGGACCCTCTGAGTCCGAGTCCGAGGACCCTCTGAGTCCGAGGACCCTCTGAGTCCGAGTCCAAGGACCCTCTGAGTCCGAGGACCCTCTGAGTCCGAGGACCCTCTGAGTCCGAGTCCGAGGACCCTCTGAGTCCAAGGACCCTCTGAGTCTGAGTCCGAGGACCCTCTGAGTCTGAGTCCGAGGACCCTCTGAGTCCGAGTCCAAGGACCCTCTGAGTCCGAGGACCCTCTGAGTCCAAGGACCCTCTGAGTCCGAGGACCCTCTGAGTCTGTTTAGTTTGATTCAGTAAAAGTGAGCCTCACCTGAAGCCCCCTCCCTCCTCCAGAATACTCGAGTCGTCCATGTCTCACAGATCCTCGCAAAACCTGTTCAAAACCTTCCAGAGCCTCAGACTCTTTCCACACACTCCTCCAACATGTTTCCAACACGTTCCAGAAGTCTTCAGCTGGATCAGGGCCTAACGAGGTCTAACGAGGTCTAACGAGGTCTAACGAAGTCCAACAAAGTCTAATGAAGTCTAACGAGGTCTAACAAGGACTAACGAAGTCTAACAAAGTCCAACAAAGTCTGACGAGGTCTAATGAAGTCTAACGAGGTCTAACGAAGTCCAACGAAGTCCAACAAAGTCTAATGAGGTCTAATGAAGTCTAACGAGGTCTAACAAGGACTAACAAAGTCTAACAAAGTCCAACAAAGTCTAACGAAGTCTAACAGAGTCTAACGAAGTCTAACGAAGTCCAAAGAAGTCTAATGATGTCTAACGAAGTCCAGCGAAGTCTGAGGAACAAAAACCAGGTCCAGGACCAGGTTTGGATCTCGTCTAATCCACAGAAGTGAAGTAAATCCCTTCAGTCTGAGTTTAGAGAAGAGTTTAAAATCCAGGAGTCTGAGTCCAAAATACAAAAGTTTGGGTTAGTTCTGGTTTAGTCCTGGTTTAGTTCTGGTTCAGTCCTGGGTTAGATCTGGTTTAGTCCTGGGTTAGTCCTGGTTTAGTCCTGGGTTAGTCCTGGATTATTATTTTACCTCATTGGTTAAGGCCTACTCTAGTCATGTTCAGTTCCAGATTAGACCTAATGTAGTCCTGCTTTGGTTCCACTTTAGTCCCGGTTGAGTCCTGGTTTAGTCCTGGTTTTGACCTGGTTTTAAACCTGGTCTTAGTCCTAGTTTATTCTTGGTCTGGTCCAAATGGTTTAGTCCTGATCAAAGATTGAGCCCAAGTTTTTGTTCAGACTTTGGTCCACATTTAGATGAGATTTAGTCATGATTAAACCTTACTTGAGTCTTGATATAGACCAGGTTTAGTCCTGGTTTAGTCCGGCTTTAGTCCTGGTTTAGTCCTGGTTTAGTCCAGCTTTAGTCCTGGTTTAGTCCAGCTTTAGACCTGGTTTAGTCCTGGTTTAGTCCGGCTTTAGTCCTGGTTTAGTCCTGGTTTAGTCCAGCTTTAGTCCTGGTTTAGTCCTGGTTTAGACCTAGTTTAGTCCTGGTTTAGTCCTGCTCTAGTCCAGATGTAGTCCTGCTCTAGTCCAGATGTAGTACTAGTCTAGTCCAGATGTAGTCCTGCTCTAGTCCAGATGTAGTACTAGTCTAGTCCAGATGTAGTCCTGCTCTAGTCCAGATGTAGTACTAGTCTAGTCCAGATGTAGTCCTGCTCTAGTCCAGATGTAGTCCTGCTCTAGTCCAGATGTAGTACTAGTCTAGTCCAGATGTAGTCCTGCTCTAGTCCAGATGTAGTACTAGTCTAGTCCAGATGTAGTCCTGCTCTAGTCCAGATGTAGTCCTGCTCTAGTCCAAATGTAGTACTAGTCTAGTCCAGATGTAGTACTAGCTAGTCCAATGTCTAGTTGTGTACTAGTCTAGTCCAGATGTAGTACTAGTCTAGTCCAGATGTAGTACTAGTCTAGTCCAGATGTAGTACTAGTCTAGTCCAAATGTAGTACTAGTCTAGTCCAGATGTAGTACTAGTCTAGTCCAGATGTAGTACTAGTCTAGTCCAGATGTAGTACTAGTCTAGTCCAGATGTAGTACTAGTCTAGTCCAGATGTAGTCCTGCTCTAGTCCAGATGTAGTACTAGTCTAGTCCAGATGTAGTCCTGCTCTAGTCCAGATGTAGTACTAGTCTAGTCCAGATGTAGTACTAGTCTAGTCCAGATGTAGTCCTGCTCTAGTCCAGATGTAGTCCTGCTCTAGTCCAGATGTAGTACTAGTCTAGTCCAGATGTAGTCCTGCTCTAGTCCAGATGTAGTCCTGCTCTAGTCCAGATGTAGTCCTGCTCTAGTCCAGATGTAGTACTAGTCTAGTCCAGATGTAGTCCTGCTCTAGTCCAGATGTAGTACTAGTCTAGTCCAGATGTAGTCCTGCTCTAGTCCAGATGTAGTCCTGCTCTAGTCCAGATGTAGTACTAGTCTAGTCCAAATGTAGTACTAGTCTAGTCCAGATGTAGTACTAGTCTAGTCCAAATGTAGTACTAGTCTAGTCCAGATGTAGTACTAGTCTAGTCCAGATGTAGTCCTGCTCTAGTCCAGATGTAGTACTAGTCTAGTCCAGATGTAGTCCTGCTCTAGTCCAGATGTAGTACTAGTCAAGTCCAGATGTAGTCTTGCTCTAGTCCAGATGTAGTACTAGTCTAGTCCAAATGTAGTACTAGTCAAGTCCAGATGTAGTCTTGCTCTAGTCCAAATGTAGTACTAGTCTAGTCCAGATGTAGTACTAGTCTAGTCCAAATGTAGTACTGGTCTAGTCCAGATGTAGTCCTGCTCTAGTCCAGATGTAGTACTAGTCTAGTCCAGATGTAGTACTAGTCTAGTCCAGATGTAGTCCTGCTCTAGTCCAGATGTAGTACTAGTCTAGTCCAGATGTAGTCCTGCTCTAGTCCAGATGTAGTACTAGTCTAGTCCAGATGTAGTACTAGTCAAGTCCAGATGTAGTCTTGCTCTAGTCCAGATGTAGTACTAGTCTAGTCCAAATGTAGTCCTGCTCTAGTCCAGATGTAGTACTAGTCTAGTCCAAATGTAGTACTAGTCTAGTCCAGATGTAGTACTAGTCTAGTCCAAATGTAGTACTAGTCTAGTCCAGATGTAGTACTAGTCTAGTCCAGAGATGTAGTACTAGTCTAGTCCAGATGTAGTCCTGCTCTAGTCCAGATGTAGTACTAGTCTAGTCCAGATGTAGTCCTGCTCTAGTCCAGATGTAGTACTAGTCAAGTCCAGATGTAGTCTTGCTCTAGTCCAGATGTAGTACTAGTCTAGTCCAAATGTAGTACTAGTCAAGTCCAGATGTAGTCTTGCTCTAGTCCAAATGTAGTACTAGTCTAGTCCAGATGTAGTACTAGTCTAGTCCAAATGTAGTACTGGTCTAGTCCAGATGTAGTCCTGCTCTAGTCCAGATGTAGTACTAGTCTAGTCCAGATGTAGTACTAGTCTAGTCCAGATGTAGTCCTGCTCTAGTCCAGATGTAGTACTAGTCTAGTCCAGATGTAGTCCTGCTCTAGTCCAGATGTAGTACTAGTCTAGTCCAGATGTAGTACTAGTCAAGTCCAGATGTAGTCTTGCTCTAGTCCAGATGTAGTACTAGTCTAGTCCAAATGTAGTACTGGTCTAGTCCAGATGTAGTCCTGCTCTAGTCCAGATGTAGTACTAGTCTAGTCCAGATGTAGTACTAGTCAAGTCCAGATGTAGTCTTGCTCTAGTCCAAATGTAGTACTAGTCAAGTCCAGATGTAGTCCTGCTCTAGTCCACATGTAGTACTGGTCTAGTCCAGATGTAGTACTAGTCTAGTCCAGATGTAGTACTAGTCAAGTCCAGATGTAGTCCTGCTCTAGTCCAGATGTAGTACTAGTCAAGTCCAGATGTAGTCCTGCTCTAGTCCAGATGTAGTCCTGCTCTAGTCCACATGTAGTACTGGTCTAGTCCAGATGTAGTACTAGTCTAGTCCAGATGTAGTACTAGTCTAGTCCAGATGTAGTCCTGCTCTAGTCCACATGTAGTACTGGTCTAGTCCAGATGTAGTACTAGTCTAGTCCAGATGTAGTACTAGTCTAGTCCAGATGTAGTACTAGTCAAGTCCAGATGTAGTCCTGCTCTAGTCCACATGTAGTACTGGTCTAGTCCAGATGTAGTACTAGTCAAGTCCAGATGTAGTCCTGCTCTAGTCCACATGTAGTACTGGTCTAGTCCAGATGTAGTACTAGTCTAGTCCCGGTGAAATCCTGTTAAAAGCCTCAGATCCATTCATAAATCCACCAGTGATCCTCGTCTTTTGTTTGAATTAAATCCAGTTAAAACCAGCCTCTGTCAGAAACAACAGAATTCCTTTAGACCTGGTCCTGGTCCAGACCTGGTCCAGACCTGGTCCAGTCTCTGAGGCTCGTCCGGTCTCCTTCTGTTGTTCTTCTGTGAGACGTGCACTGCTCTCATGCACACTCCTCTGTGTGTCATCAGAGCGAGGCCTCGGCCAATCAGAGAAGAGCAAGGAGGAGGGGCTGAGCCAATCAGAGCGCAGCACAGAGGAGGGGCTGAGCCAATCAGAGCGCAGCAGAGAGGAGGGGCTGAGCCAATCAGAGCGCAGCAGAGAGAATGAATGGAGCAGACCCTTCTTTCTCTGCATTCATCTCTCACTCTGCTCTGTTTATGAACAAATGTCTTCTGCTTTTATTTAACTCGATTAACTCAGAACCAGGACTAAACCAGGACTAAACCAGGACTAAACCGGGACTAAACCAGGTCTAAACCAGGACTAAACCGGGACTAAACCAGGTCAAAACCAGGACTAAACCAGGTCTAAACCAGGACTAAACCAGGTCTAAACCAGGACTAAACCAGGTCTAAACCAGGTCTAAACCAGGACCAAACCAGGACTAAACCAGGACTAAACCAGGACTAAACCGGGACTAAACCAGGTCTAAACCAGGACTAAACCGGGACTAAACCAGGTCAAAACCAGGACTAAACCAGGTCTAAACCAGGACTAAACCAGGTCTAAACCAGGACTAAACCAGGTCTAAACCAGGACTAAACCAGGTCTAAACCAGGTCTAAACCAGGACTAAACCAGGTCTAAACCAGGACCAAACCAGGACTAAACCAGGACTAAACCAGGACTAAACCAGGACTAAACCAGGTCTAAACCAGGACTAAACCAGGACTAAACCAGGTCTAAACCAGGACTAAACCAGGTCTAAACCAGGACTAAACCAGGTCTAAACCAGGACTAAACCAGGTCTAAACCAGGACTAAACCAGGTCTAAACCAGGTCTAAACCAGGACTAAACCAGGACTAAACCAGGTCTAAACCAGGACTAAACCAGGTCTAAACCAGGACTAAACCAGGTCTAAACCAGGACCAAACCAGGTCTAAACCAGGTCTAAACCAGGACTAAACCAGGTCTAAACCAGGACTAAACCAGGTCTAAACCAGGACTAAACCAGGTCTAAACCAGGTCTAAACCAGGACTAAACCAGGTCTAAACCAGGACTAAACCAGGACTAAACCAGGTCTAAACCAGGTCTAAACCAGGTCTAAACCAGGACTAAACCAGGTCTAAACCAGGACTAAACCAGGTCTAAACCAGGTCTAAACCAGGACTAAACCAGGTCTAAACCAGGACTAAACCAGGTCTAAACCAGGTCTAAACCAGGACTAAACCAGGTCTAAACCAGGTCTAAACCAGGACTAAACCAGGTCTAAACCAGGACTAAACCAGGTCTAAACCAGGACCAAACCAGGTCTAAACCAGGACCAAACCAGGTCTAATCTAGGTCTAAACCAGGACTAAACCAGGACCAAACCAGGTCTAAACCAGGTCTAATCCAGGTCTAAACCAGGACTTAACCAGGTCTAAACCAGGTCTAAACCAGGACTAAACCTGGTCTAAACCAGGTCTAATCCAGGACTAAACCAGGTCTAATCCAGGACTAAACCAGGTCTAAACCAGGTCTAAACCAGGACTAAACCTGGTCTAAACCAGGTCTAAACCAGGTCTAATCCAGGACTAAACCAGGACTAAACCAGGTCTAAACCAGGTCTAAACCAGGTCTAAACCAGGACTAAACCTGGTCTAAACCAGGTCTAAACCAGGTCTAATCCAGGACTAAACCAGGACTAAACCAGGTTCTAAACCAGGTCTAAACCAGGTCTAAACCAGGACTAAACCAGGTCTAAACCAGGTCTAAACCAGGACTAAACCAGGACTAAACCAGGTCT